>CACSLJ010000356.1:0-24424 GCA_902706625.1 Albugo laibachii | reverse complement strand
TGATTTACGATGCCTCTTGGTGTATCAGCTCTAGCCTTACTGTTCGCCGGCTGTAAATTGAATTGAATATAATACTAGCATGTGTCCAAATATAAGCCAATCTGTATCATTAAAAGCCACTTAGCGGCTTTTTAATCAACCCTGTTATCGTGGGTTGAGAAGCCAATAAAAAACCGAGGGAAAACTGGGGGATTTTTAACGAAAACTGAGGGATTTTTAACCGGAATTGTTATATTCACGCCCATTTTGGTTAAATTCACGCCCTTTTTCCCCATTAAGTTAACTTCTTTTCCGTTAGATTCCCCGTTTGAGAAACTAAACAAACATTTCGAAGCATTTAGAAACGAGAGAATCAAAGCCTTTCCTTATTTGGTGTCGGTGCTGGCTACAGAACAGTCAGGTAGACCTGAAGAAAAAAGTGTAGATCTAAGTACTTCCTTGATATAATTCTGGTTGATAATGCATTTAGCCATGAAAAAGAAAGGCTACTTAGACCCTTACATGCGCTGGTTGATCATGTCTTTCATCCATTTGACTAATTTTGTCCACATATAATGGACGCACAGCTTTCTTGTGTTCCGGAATAACTTCTTCGCACACACTTAGGTTTTATAAGCAGTCGAATAGTGCAAAATATTGTTTTCGATCGACGAGATCAAGTTGCAGAGAAAGACTGAAGTATTTATAATAACGAATGACGATCTGACAAAGAGCTTTTAGTATTTCGAAGTCGCAAGTAGTCATGTAAAAGACGCAAGCTTTCGACAATCAGCAGCACGATAGACTATTTCCTAATGGATTCCTGTAGAAAATATTGACAGGTATTACCTCATTACCCTTGCTTGTTTGATCATGTGTTGGATACCCGAAAACAAGAGAGGATTTTGATACGGTTAATCGAATCGACAATCTGATCTGCACATTCTTCTAAAAGCCGAACTGTGATTTTCATTTTCGCTTATTGTGGACTACTGGCTTTATACGGTAAGTGCACATTTTCACCATGCACTGTTTGATTGATGTACATTGTAGGCATCTGTTCATTGAATTGGTAGCTTTGCTCTCCATTAAGGTGCCATGCTGGAGTTGCCATGAATTGAAAATGTGCTTGATCAAAAGATTGAGATATCCATTAATTTGACATCCAAGGTTGGAAATTAGATCCAATACATACACCTTATCTGACTATGTTTATCAGCAAAACAAATCAGCAAAGCGATTTTTGTTTTCCCTTTTTGATACACACAGTCCAGAAATTCACCAAAGCTTCCATCGTGTACCAAAGCAGTTTTGGCCTTTATCCTAAAAGCCGTGTCAATTTTCGGCTGAGTATCATGAGTTGGATGACTTCCAGCATGTACTCTAGCGTCGACTGAAGTTGAAGTATGGGTAAAAATGTGCGGAAGACAAGGGTTCATTCGCCGTTCAATTAGCAAAGCATCAAGACATTTCGATTTATTATTTACTTCTTAATTGGTATGATGCAAAGTGAAAGTAACAATTTGCAACTCGGAAATTGAAGCAGAGATCATAGACGTCTTCAGTAGTCATCGAAATCAATGTGACCACTATTGCAATTACACAGAATCTAAAGGAAAAGGAGTTAACTTAATGGGGAAAAAGGGCGTGAATTTAACCAAAAAGGGCGTGAATATACGTCTTCAGAGTAATCGAAATTAATGTGAGCACTTTTGCAATTACGGTGTTGGGACTGAATCTAACGGAAAATGAGTTAACTTAACGGGGAAGAAGGGCGTGAAAATAACAACTTCCATTTTAACGGTTCCCTTTATAATAGGTAAACCCTTTAAGAAATAAAGGAAATTACTATATTCATACCTCTTCTCCCTAAATTTACACTCTTTCTCCACACCAACTTTACTGATAACTGTAATATTAAAAATATATACAAGTTGTCTAAAGATTGAGGCGGACGTCGAAGAACTCGAACCTTTTTGCGAGAACGAATTCGACGCATACATATTTCTTTCTTTCTGGCTTAATTGATCAAAGTCTTCTGGCAGAAAACTATTGCTTGGAGCGATAGCTATGCGTCAACACCAAAAACATCGTGTGCAAGCATTCTTTAGCTTTTTGGTGACACATCTAGTGAGTTATTTGTTTGCCGTGATTCGAAATCTCTCAATATGGCTAGCTGTGTCAGCTGTACGTGCGCTGAAACGGATTCCACTGACATGATCTCTCGTCCCATACGATCGAAGCCCACGTGGATTCCAACGCGATTTCAGACGGTACGCTTCCCTCTAGTTGATTGTAATTAGTACAAGCTATTTTGCTGTATTTGTGGGGGTTTTTCATTCTAGCTAACGGACAAACGCTTGCGTTACAGTAATACTGTTCCTTACACTTAAGGCTTTAAAGGAATGAATAATTTTTCGAGAGAGCTGATATGAAATTCCAGACTCAATTGAAGGCAGCCGAGGAGGTATTACTTCATATGATACAACAGGCAAGTTCGTTTATTGTGTCCTACTTGACCGCAGCACCCACGTTTTCGTTTTATCAGAGACTGAATCTTTTCTATATGTTCGAAATTGGATAAGTATCGCTTTGTGCTTCTTTTCGGAAGTTTACGGGATTCAGGGGGACGACCCTGGTTTTCTGCTTGTAATACCGGAGCTCTTATCTCCACCACTGTGCTGTGGCCTTTCACCAGCTGAGACTTGGCCCAGCAGGACTTTTTGATGGTCACCTGGTAATTCCTTCAGCTTCTTTTCAAGCACAGTCCATTTCACATTTATGGCCTCAGTTTCATCGTTTGCGTCCTATGATACAAAACAATCACATCAGTCAACGTGGACCAAATAACATGGATCAAATACACAGTTTACAAGACAAAGGCCTTACCATTGCGTCGTGTCGCCAATCAAGGTGCCATTGCTCATGGAAATAAATTTTTTTGTCAGTGTTCTCCCACTATTGTCTATCTTCTTCAACTTGTGAGCACAAGGGATCCCCATGGTAGAGGTGAACACCATTGTGCAATCACATCTCTCTCCTGTTTTTCTATTGAATTCCTCGAGACACTTCTTTATCACAAAGGCTGATATCATCCCGCATACCGGAAAACTGGAGTGAAAATTGATGGCAACCCATTCAAATAACGTAACTTTTCTTCGCTGCGACGTGTTTCTTCGGCTCTAACCTGATGCTCAAGTGCAAGAGTTAGCTTGTTGAGCATCGACAGCAGGTATCCTGTTGATACTTGCAGAAACTTTTGGATGTAATCATGGGCGCCTTCGACTCGAGACGTAGCTTTGTTCCCATAGTACAGATACTTTGATGTCCACGCATTTACAAAGCGTTCCTTATACATAAGCCAAGTATTCACGAGATATTCGAGAACCTTTGGTTTTGTCCTGAAAGAATCTGAAAGATCTTATCACTTTTTTCATATTTCACTTGCGTGTTGACCGCCACCAGAATACACCACTGTCGAAGAAACACAGTCTATATTCGCTCGTCACGAATTGTCATTTGCATTTAGCCAGTATGTTTTTGTTAATGTGTAATATGCACAGCAAGTGGGACGAAGATGAAAATACTTTGTGGATAGCTGCCATCAACGCCATTTCACGGTCTGTCCCAATCACAGCTGGGAGTGTTTCAGGTGTCCATATGGTTGCAAGTTTAGATAGTGCCCACGTGTAATCGCTTTATTTCTCTTCGTTGAGAAAGCAGAATCCGACCGAGAAATGGCTACAGTTCATCAATACAACATGATGGTATTGTCGAGCAAACTTAAAACTCCCTTTGTGAGCGAAAAAAAATGAGGGAATCGTTCCATCATCACATCTATGGAAGCGCAGAAATTCGGATGCTTGCAAATCATCAAAAAGAGCTTGAATCGGGGTCCTTCCATGAAGCATATCCGTCCGCACATTCGCTTGCCCATTGTATAATATAGAGAGGCTCACAAGGGCTGCTTCATTTGTCTGACGGATTGTTAGAAGAATCCCTAATGGTTTTACACCAGCCAAGGTCATATTCTTGACAGTATCAGTCTGAGTGCTGGTTAACTTCCGGTGAGTCGAATGGCCGGATGGATGGAGTGACGGAGCGTGATTGTGGCTGCACTCCAAAACGTTTACTTTCCAATTACCCCGCCTTTTGAAGAAATTCCCACTCAGGAGAAAAGGGCAACCAATTCGGCGTGAGCTGGTCTGACGTTGGCGCTCTCTCCAAGTTTATTTAAATTTAGGGCACTTCGGTCACATTTGAGGTAGAGCCGTTTTCCTGCAATTGAATTCTTTGTCGTAACAGCGTATCCTTGCCCACGTGTGAACTTCTGCACAGCATCCTCGAGTTGCTCCCGAGTGGAATACTCAACCTCCGGCGGAGGAAGCATTTTGTTATGCTGCACATTTATTCGTGATGGTGTGGGCGAGGAAGGTTCGGATATGAACGGTGAGGGCGGATAATGGCACTGACGAAGACGGTGCCGTTGTAAAAGAAGCGATGAAAGCTGTTTATGCGGTTGGCATGATATTTTTTATGCCATGATGCGTGGCGATGTCGGAGGGGTTGAGAGTGTTGCGAGAGGTCTGCAAGAAACAAGGGTGTGAATAGTGTAACTTTCTTTCTGAATGGATGAAGCGTATCGTAAAACTGTTACGTTTTGGTGTACACTGACTCAAAAAAGCGTCCGGATGTTTTGCACTTTTTGGTTACGAGGTTAATAACTCATGAAAAACAACTGGAGTCAATATGAAAGTTGGATATATATTAGACCATTATCTCTTATAAATCCTGTCAAGACCTGGGAGCAGAAGATACAATTGTTAAAAAGAGAAAAGTATCTTAGTATACCAACCTCATCCGGACAGTTGTTTTGCTCAAACCTCAACATTTGGTATTTTGTCCTTTTGCTTTCAAACCAGCGTGGATTCTGCGTGGCATACTCTCAATTAGTGCTGTACACTCTACTTTTGATATTTCATTCCATTTTTCTTGAATCCTTTCCCATAATTCATGGATTCCTTGAGGTGGGTTTTGACAAGAAGAAAGCTTCCTTTTCAGTACATCCCAGATATGTTCAATTGGATTTAAGTCCGGATATTTTGGTGGCCACTGTATCACACGCATATCCAATTCTTGCAAACATTTTTTGGCTTTTCTTGAGGTGTGTTTGGGATCATTGTCTTGTTGAAATATCGTGGCATCTTTCTCCATCTCATAATATTCTAATGTTTGCATCAGCTCATCTTCCAATATTTTGCAGTACAACTTTGCATCGAGTCTCCCATCGATTCTACTTAGATATCCCACTCCATGAGCTGTCATGCATCCCCACACCATCACTGAACTGCCGCCATGTTTTACAGTAGGTTGAATAGTTCTGTCTGATAGACCTTCTCCTTTTGATTTTCAACACCAAAGTCTTCCATCTGATCCAAAGCGATTGATTTTGGTTTCATCCGACCAAATAATTCGATTCCAATCATTGATAGTCCAATGCTGATGCATTTTCGCAAATTCCAATCGCTTCTTTTGATTCTTCGCAGAGATGCTTGGTTTTTTAATCTTATGTTTAGCTTGCAACCCCGCTACTTTCAAAACATTCCGAGCTGTTTGAGCAGATACATCAATATTGAAATCATGTCGAAGCATTTCCGCGGCTTTTACAGTAGTATCACACTTCCCAGAGATAATCTTTCCGATGATTTTCCTTTAAATAACTTCAGGAATCTTTAGTTGTCGACTACCCTTGTTGCTTGGGCGTTCGAATCCAGTATTTTTGGCAATGTCATAAACTGTTGAGCGACCGACGTTAAGTCTAGTTGCAACTTCAGGGTATGAAAGTCGGTTTTTGAGGAATAAAATGACGTTGTTTTCTTTGTCCTTCGATGTGAGCTTCATGTTTAATAAATGCTCGTAATCGATGGTGAATTATGAACTGAACTGACTTTTCTTACTTGCAAGTGTTGTAAAGCTCTAGAATACTCCAAAATGTTCTAGAACATTCTTTATTATTCATAGGTACCACTATTAGTTAAATTTGGAAATATGTTGATGCAACAAAACAACTGTCCGGATGAGGTTGGTATACTAAGATACTTTTCTCTTTTTAACAATTGTATCTTCTGCTCCCAGGTCTTGACAGGATATGTAAGAGATAATTATCTGATATATACCCAAGTTTCATAGCGATTCCTCTTGTTTTTCATGAGTTGTTATCCTTGAAACCAAAAAGTGCAAAACATCCGGACACTTTCAGAGTCAGTGTAGTTCGTTTGTTACGTCATGGTGAATAAGAATCCTTCGGAAGGGAATTTGGACGACGTCTTTGTAGTGCAATCGAAATCAACCAAAAATACAAAGATGATATTATCGAATATCAACTCGGAAAAATTAGTATCAGTGCATTCGCGTCCTAAGTAATGACGAATAAGGGGAACATCATAGCTTTACGTTCCTACAGGAAGAATATACCACGTGGTTGCGTTTTAGTCAAATGTATGTGGAGTGAATATAAGAAATTGCGAAAAAAGTTAGTTTTTTGGTAAAGGGGTGTGAATGTAGTAACTCCCTAATTATAATAGGGAATCGTTCCAGTGCGCGCCATTGGTTTTGGGACACTTCCATGTTTTTAGATTTTTTTAGATTTTTTTTGAACGGCTTCACATATTTTCATTCGGAAAACTGTGTCGTTTAGCTCGTTTTTGTGCGGGTCTAATGGCATCATTTCCGTCCCAAATACTACGTGTTTCTAACAAAAAGTGGAAAATACCAAAACAAGGTCGGTTATGAAGATTAACATAGGAAAGAACGGCACGCAGAATCGCTTGTATTAAATGTTCTTCTGCTTTGTTTGACGCGTGGCCTATATGGAATATGCTTTCCGTTGGCTTCTTTTACCATTTGAACCCGTTCGGCATCGATGATACAAGCGTGAGGAGGTAGGAAGCCGGGATCTGGTCCCACACCTGCTGGATGGCGTTCTTGAGCTCTTGGATCGAGTGGAACTGGCGTCCGTTGGCGTAGGCGTGGCGGCTCATGTATCCCCAGGCGTTCTCAATTCGATTGATATCGGGTGAGCACGCGGGCCATGTCTTAACGTCGAAACCTTGGTCCTTGAGCCAGGTTCTCGTGTGGTGCGCTGTCTGTGGGGCCGCATTGTCGTGCTGAAAAATTTGTATTTCCACACGTTGGCCCACCAGAAGTCATCTAGATCAGAGTTCTCATACGCCCAATCAAGTCGAGCTCGGACGTGCCGGGGTTTGAGCATAAGGCCGCGGCGCAGCTTCTTGAACTTGAGCCAGAGCGTATTGTCGAGGCAGCGCTGTACCGTACGAACACTCACAGGCAATTGCAACGCATCACGAACCTTTTTCGCGCCTCCTGCTCCTCTTGAAACCTTGCGGATGATCAGACGCCTAGTTCTCGAGTCAATTTTGACGCTGCCACCGCGCTTGGAAGGAGGAACTGGATTGCCAGACGCATTTACAACCCTCTCCACAGTGCTCTTGCTCCGTCCTACATCCTCTGCGATCTTCCTGTAGCTCATAATTGGCCTTCCAAAGCCTCAAAATGATCTTCCTGTCGACCGTCGTCAGCTCAGCAGCTTTACCCATCGTGTCAGAAGGTCTAAGGATTCCAAAATGCACTCACATGCTCCTGGAAGACTGCGCGCCAAAACAAACTTATTTACAACGCAATTGGCACACTTTATAGGGTTAATTACGTGTGCGAACGTTCATTACGAGTTGCATACATCATACCGCAATCCACCTTGTTTTGGTTTTGGTATTTTCCAGTTTTTGTCAAAAATACGTTATGTTTGGCACGGAAATGAAGCCATTAAACCCGCACGAAAACGAGCTAAACGACACAATTTTCGGAATGAAAAAATGTGAAGCCGTTCAAAAAACATCTGAAAAAAAAGAAGTGTCCCAAAATCAATGGCGCGCACTGTATATTCATGCTCTTTTTGGTTAAGTTCACGCCCTTTTTTCCCGTTAAGTTAGCCTTTTTTCGTTAGCTTCCATTTTAAGAAACTAAAGAAGCATCTAGAAAGTAAAGCCACAAAACTCTCTGAAATCGTTTGACACGATGAGCACTCAAGGCATGCCCCCCTTCCAGAGGCTGGATACCTTCTTCGCACACTATTTGATTTTGAATTTAGGCGAATAGTTGAAAACTAGTGTTTGTGATCGATGAGACCAGTTTGCAGAGAAACATTTCGTAGTATTTGTGATAGTGATTGGCGATCTGACAAAGATCTTTGGTCTTTCGAGGTCGCATGTAGTCATCTAAAAGATGCAAGCTTTCATTAATCAGCAGGACGGTAGAGGAATTCCTAATTGATTGTTGTGCAAAATATATTACACGTCTTTTCTCATCACTTTCGCTTGTTTTATCAGCTGTGAATATCTCTTAGATGATAGGTGAATACTGTTAATGAGAGAGGATTTTGGGACTGCGAATGGGAATTGAGATTCTGTTCTGCACATTCCTTCAAAAGCAGAATTGTCATCTTCGCTTATTGTAGACAAGCTCCTTTGTACGGTGAGAGCATATACTCACCATGCACTGTTTCATTTTTCATTGCTGTGAAATGCAGACATCTGTTCATTGTTTCGATCGATTTTCTCTCAATCAAGGTGCCATACTAGAGTTTCCATAAGTTGGAAAATGTGCTTGGTAATAAGATTATTTAGACCCATTGATGTGGCGTGCAAGACATACATCTTGATCTGAATAGTTCAGCAAAACAAAGCAACAAAGAGATCTATGCTTTTTAATTTTAATGCATACACAGCCAAGAAATTTACCAAACCTGCTATCCGTTTACCAACAATGTGTAGCTTTTTTACCCAAATCTGTCTGAGTTTTCAGTTGAGCATCATGTAGTGGATAACTTCGAGCATACACTCTAGCGTCGACTGACACTATAGCCTGGGTAAGTGTGTGCGAAATAAAAGAGTTTACTTGCCGTTTGATTAGCAACCATCGACACGCTTTCGGTTTTTGATTCACTTTTTGATTGGTATGATGCAAACTGAAAGTAACTGAAAAAATATGCAACTTGGAAGTTGAAGTAGAGATCATAGCCGTCTTCAGTAGTCAGCGAAATCAATGTGAACACTTTGCAATTGAGGTAGTGGGACTGAATCTAACGGAAAAATGAGTTAACTTAACGGGAAAAAGGTCTTGAATCTAACCAAAAAGGGCGTGGATACAACAACTCCCTTATACAGTAATACAGTACTGTATATAGGGTGGGTGGCACAGGGGTTACCCCTATGCCCATCACGGGCAAAGCCCCAGCCCTAAAAGAGCCTAGGCATAGTATGGGCGATCGGTATTACTTAATAGAAAGCTAAATGTACTTCCATGCAAACACCTATACTAACTATATCTGGGCTACTTGAGCTATATCGTATACTGCTGTATCATCCGGACCATACATAACCAAGGATGCATATGGGGATATACTGTTTTTCGCCTCTATATGTAGATTTACCAAGTGGATTTGCGAAATATGACACAGCTGTCCGGGATTGCTCCAAGGATATAGCATATTTTTTGTGAGTTTGATGGCCTAGTCACATATCCAACTGAGTGATGGCTAAATGCCAAGAGTAAACAGCCGTACATTAGGAGACTTCGGAAGCTCGCTATTCGTGTACATATCATTGTACCTAACGAATTGGATATTGAGAGAATGCTCTCACTCCTTGGCTACTAGCATACCAAATCAAGCAACAACATGTCTACTTCTACGCTGAAAAATCGGTCAGTTATAACGATACGTTTCTATGGAAAGAAACGACCGATGGAATTCGAGAAGGTTGAAGAAAGTGGTGATTCTAACAAGAAGAACAGTGCAGTGAAACGGGACTGTGGGACACTTTCTAGGGAGGTATTGACATGGCAGAAGACGAAAACGCTGATAACAACGAAGATAATGATGACATTGCTGCTTCAGAAGACGATGAGACATTTTGTATGCTTGCCGAGTTGGAACAAGGCTCGTCAATGGAGGATAAACATCGAGAAGGATTCTGCCTCACTTCGTCTGGACTAGACGATACACGTAGGAGTAGTTCGAAGTGTGTTGTAGCAGAGTCAATGCTAGAATTCTGGATCAGCATTATAAGTGAGGAGAACGAAAATAAATCCCCAAATGCTGTTCTTGCTTCCACTGGTGCTGCGTCATCTAGTACCAGGAACCATCGACAGAGTGGCCATATGTTGTTTGGTTGGCGTATAGCTCTCGCAAGAACGAGAAAAATAGGAAACCTATTTGACTTGACAAGCACCGTACTAATGGCCCTTCCGAAAGCCAAAATGCAAAGCACTAAGAACAAGAATGCACTTACCATCTGCTGCGGAGAGTCGTGAAGACTCGGATGATGAGCGAACAGGCTGGAATTTACTTGATTTCATCGAGCTACAATGGGAAGAGGATATTCCGATCAATGGCAATTTCTGGTGAGAAGCACGCTTACGAGTGTCTGACATTGCAAACATGCTGCTAGTCCTCAAGTAGGTCATAATGATGTTCGAGCATATTGCATGTTGTAATGGCGTTATATTCTAGAAGACTTGGACACATTCTCGCACCTTACACCTAATTCAATCTATGGGAGTTCTACTATATCTGCAAAACAACGATGAGATATCACGTTGTTTAAGTGATGAGCTGAGTCCCGTTGGTATATTGTCCTATGCCAGCCTATGCACTCAATTGCCCAATCGGCACAGAGGTCGCCACTGGGCTGTCGTGTGTGACCAATGGGCACAGGCTAGAGGATGAGGCGTGCCATCCACCCTGACTGTATAAGAATTTTCCAAGAGGGTGTGAATTTAATGAAAAGGGTTGTGAATATAGTAACTCCCTGAATAAATTTATTTAAGTTTCATTTGAATTCTAAATCGAATAAATATAATGATTATTTTATAACCAGTCGTGCTTTATACCGCTGAATCGAGCCATGTTCATCTCGCTTCATTGCAAATAGCCATTTGCACCTAATCAATTTCTGACCGTACGGACGGTCTACTAGATTCCAGGTTTTCTTTTCGTTCAGCGACTTGCGCTCTTACGCGATTTCCTTTTTCCATTGAACAGCGTCTCCCTGTTGCAACGCTTCTTCATATATTCCAGGACTTTCGATGGCAGCATTGGCTTACTCAAGCATGAGTCTTAGTCACTTTGCATTTCTCCTTTCATCATAATCGCATGAATACGACATACTGCCATGGACTCACTAGAGGAACAATGGGACATCCTTACGCGCATGCATTTGGAATGCGCGGAGAAAATATCCCTGAAAATCGCTGACTTTGACACGCATTGACGGTTGCACTCAACTGTGTACATACATTCTACGGAAGAAACAAGTTCATTTGCAAATGTACCGAAAAAATTCAAAACAACTATGAAAGTAAAAATTTCCATATCGGAGACAAAGATTTCATCAGTATCTCCTCGCACTTCCAGCAGGGTTGGACATTCGTGATCCTGTTCCTATGCAAGGGCGTGGAAGACCATCTGGGTCAACGGCAAGGCTACCTACAAAGTTTGAGCACGTATTAGCTCAAACAAAAGCGTTAGAGCAACCGCGAAGAAGAAAAGCCGCTTATATCATGGCCTGGGGCACAATACAAGGACATGTATAGTTTCGTTATTTGAAAGAGTATGAGAGAATCACGATAAGGCAATAGTTTTCGAAAGCTAATGTAATAGGTTTCAATTTACTAGAAAAGATGTGGGGTGGTTGTTATGACTTCTATCATCCTCCTTGAAGCGACATGTTACAGCATGCTTAGATTGATTTGAAATTCAATAATAGCATGATACAAGCTTACGCTTTATTGCGGTCTTTTATATGTCCAAATATGAGCCAATCAGTATCATTAAAGCCGCTCAACGGTTTTATTCAACCCCATTATCCTAAATTGAGAAAGTGATAAGAAAACGAGGGAAAACTGAGGGATTTTTAACGAAAACTGAGGGTTTATAATGGTTCCCTTATTTGATTGCAAAGTGTCCAGATTGGTAAGTAAGTCAACTGCTCAACGTGGTGAGAATGAGAGATCTAAGATGTAGCTGTTCGTTGATTACTGCAAGTATGCATGATCATTTCCAAATATGCTGGATGCCAAAATGTCTCCAATTTTGCTCATATTAGAAAAGATAGCTGAAGGTTTATAGTATACGCTTTCGTCTTCCAAAATCCGATGCGGTAAAATAAGCACCACTTGCAGTCGACAACGTCTTTATTGAGTCAACATCAAAGCTGAAGGAAATAATAGAGTCGCTTTTATTCCGATTAAGGACTTTCGTATGCACTGCGAGACTATTGGTGTCCAGCTGGTGTACAGTGAATGCGATAGCACTCATCATTGTCAGTTTTGAATTCTTGCTGATAAATATGACGTGCCTAAATTGGAAGGGAATGGCAGTCATATCATACCGCATTAGTGGGATTCGATGCACGCAGAGACCTTCGAATACTGAGCGCTAGAATCACTGAAAGTAAAAATGGACCCGCTTGGTTTTCAAACTGGTTAATGAAGATCTTTTCATCATCCGAGAGATGATTATGATCTTGTGATTGGAGCAACAATTGAGGGCTATGAATGGAAGTAAACTTCATCACTTAAAAACGTCCTTGCAAAAGTGAGAACAATGTTTTGACTTTATGAAGTTTTATATTCAAGAAGTAGCACAGATGATGATTGAAAGCATTAAAGCTTCAACAGCTTCTATATACATTCCATGGTATATGCCTCTATGAAATTATTGTCGTTGAAGAAGTTCGATACCGAATCACTTGACGTCAGTGTTCATTCTTTGTTAGCGATCAGAAAGCAACTGCTTACCGACTTATGTAGGCATCTTTGATGCGGTGCAAGCGCTGAAAAGTATAGTAGGATCTTCCCTTCTGAACATGCCATTGACAAAGCTCACACGCGTCAGTTTTGAGAGCTAAAGGCATGAGTGTCAACGTCTCCATTAAAGCAATAATAGGTTGATTTTCGCTTTTTGATATGGTGACAAGCATTCTAGGAATGTATGCTGCTTCAAAGCTTTCTCAATTTTTATCCCAGCCCACGTTAGAGGCTACATCAGTATCAGCAATTCGATATAGTCTTAATCAAGACATGTTTTCACTAGTCACTCAAGTTCTAGTTGGTGCTTGCGTTGTCCAATAATTGACGATCATATCAAAAGTTTGCTTGTCTTATTGTGCGCGTAAGCGAGTCGTGTCGTTTCCATGGCCGTGCTATGTCAACGCTCGTATAAGAAAAGTATATTATTCAAGTAATGCTTTCCGGATCAGTGGCTTAGGTCTCCCGAGATCTTGCATTATCGTCGCCAAATGGGTTTTACTCTCAGTTACTAGAGATCACATAGTCAGAGTCGTTGCAAACGATCGATAGATCTTTCAAGGTTTCTCTACATGTTTCAGTGCTTCGAATGAATTCGCGCAGATATGGCACACACCGGACAGGATTATTGATCACACAATGACCCATTAACGATGTACAATTCGAAATTGCCGAGATGGGAGCCAACATACGCGATTAGGAACCGGTATTAGTCTCCTTTGGAAATCACAAATTGTCACGCTTCCAGTTATCAGCAAAATCAATGGCTTTCCGATAAGAAACCGCCTAATCTATGAATCGTAGTCGCTTGAGCAATTATCTGGCATGACATGAGAATCTTGAGGGGCCAACATCAGATACGACCCAACAAATACATATATACTTGCTAGCCATATTAGCGGAGACCTATACACTTTTCTCAAATATCGTCGAAGACTTCTCGTAGCGCCCTTAGCCGATATCTTGGAAGTGGACTCTTTCGGGCTGATATTTAGTTACTGCATGCAAACAACCAGAGACAACATCCGTTCGAATTCTCTTCCTTAGCTCATCTATCAGGTCATGAGTGGAGTAGCTAGGGTCAGACATCGAAGCTGAGCAAACATACTGATATAACATACCTGGCAAAAATATTGTGCACTCTCAATGGCTTTCTTCCCTTGCATTATTCGACGATGCAGCTTTCTATAAATTGGTCAGTTGTTGAGTCAAGATCGTAGTTCTAGGATGGTTGCACCAAAAAATTAAGAAAGCGAAACGTCCATGTCTTCTGTCGTCAAGGCGCGACAGAAGACATGGAAGGCAAAGGCGTGCTTCCTGCTTTGTGGTGTACAAGGCAGTAAATTTGGATAAAATTGATTCAGTAGGGCTTGGCTTGCTTCAGATGGATTTAACACCCTGTTTATTTGCTTTGCATCTGACTACCTTGGCCTTCATAAGCGCTTTGCTGTTTCGATGTCCCTCCTTCCGACGTTTGCTTGGCGATTTTTTTTGAGCGCACCCGAGTCGATTGGTTTGCATTTTGCGTTGCCTTTACTGTCCTTATCGCTTGTTCTGCTGCTTCCACAATAAATCCAGGCACGGAACCATGATTTTCAGACAGAGCTTCTCTTATATGGTGATGAATCGTGCCTCTAATCATCCTGGATCTTTTCGCGCTATATACCTTATAACATGAGCGCGGTGTCTACTCGTACGCATTAAAGCATCTTGTTCAGCGTCTGTTTGCCAATCAAGCAATGCCCTATTATCTAATAGTTGTGCGTTCGTTCTAAACATAGATAATGATGGTGTTGGACTTGCCATTGCAGCGACACGGGGCGCCATCAATTCTACCGCCATGACTGCTAGTTTAATGGCTGATACCATTGTGGTCAGCAAATTGAATAATAGTACTTCCGGCATTGATCTGTAGGGTACTCAAACCTGACGACTTTCAAGTACCTCGTCAGTTTGAATCGGCTCTGCTCAAAGACCAACTTGGAATATTTCTTACTGTCGAATTTAATGGTCCAAATCCATAATACCCTCCGACCAAGCTAAAGATAATTTGTGCATCAAGCAAGGACCAAGTGGTACCACGACTACAATGCATCTATATGGTTTGCGGCGAGTTGGAAGTCTTTGGAGTCAACTCCTTGATGAACAGCTGAAGGATACCGGCTTAAGCAAAGCTTGACAGACTCATGTCTGTACTACGCCCAAGATTCAAAGGAAATTACGGTCTTGGGGGTATATGTCGATGATATACTAGTAACGGCATTAAGTGTTTCAAGAATCTAATGGACATTTGCGGGCCTTTCAAGTCTCTCAATCGAGAATCTAGGGTTCGTCAGCGAATTTCTGGGCATGCGAGAGCTGGGTTTTCGTTGGATCAGAAACGGTCTATGTTTGATGTGATATGGGAAATGGGCTTCAATCAATCGCATCCAGTTCTCAAGCCTATCGGTCATGATTACAGTGATACCATGATATCCAATTTGGATAAAATGGCAATGCATTCAGCCAAGGAGCGAACGACCAAGAAACTTCAGTCTTTGGCAGGCAGTCTATTATGGTTTGCGCAATGCACTCGTCTGGACATCAGCTTCGCAGTCCACAAGCTAACGAGACGTACTCACTCACCAACAACAGCCAAATGGGCGCTGGGTATCAGAGTGGTCAAGTACCTCGAGGAAACAAAATATCTGGAATTCTATTTGGTCGGTGAAGTATGTACCCTGTCCCAGGAAATCACCTTGGAAGCTTTTTCAGACGCTGATTATTCAGTGGATGATAAAGCGAGGAAAATAGTATCAGGTTCAGCATTACTTTTGAATGGAATGCTGATTAGCTGGTCATGAAAGAGGCAGCAATCAGTCTCATTATCGACTATGGAAGCAGCGTTTTTGGCAGTATCAAAGGCAGCACAAAACCTTCTCGAAGCAACGGAATTATTCAGTGAGTTAAAGCTTTCGGTGAAGTAGCCAATGATAGCATGGATGGATAAACAGGAAGCTATCAGCCAATTTCTAATTATAGCTAGTTCGATCAAGGCCAATCACATCGACGTTCGCTAAATTATGTCAGGCACTACATGGACAAAGAATTTTTGCTCCTCTCTATGTACATACCTCGAAGATGCTAGCTGAATCGCATATGAAGGCGTTTCCGACACCGAGGTTTCTCCAGATGAGGCACTTACTGAGCGGGAGGATACAAGTTGACCATGACACCAGTGCAAGTGCAAGTAAAAAGGAAGGAGTGTTGAGAAGACTTAGAATTAAACAGTAGGTTTCTAGTCGCACTTTGCACTTAGGCTAAATGACTGGTAAGAAAAAACGAATCTTGGCAACTTTCCCTTACTCAAACATCTTCGCTCACCTGCCAGCAGGCTTCACTGGAGAAAGTCACATTCAAGCTGGCATTTACGCAGAGCCGAAAGATGATCTGTCGGGTCCTGCATGTCCCTTCAAAGTTAACTGTGTGGAATCCAGAAGGCAAGACAAAACATACCGTCTCCTCTTCAGAGCTTGAAGAGCGTTTGTTGCTATGGATTCGTCAGTGTGGGGATTACAAGCTTCCTATTATCACTGGTGCGACGATTCAGGTGAAGGCGGCCAAGATTTGGTCCGAGCTGGTCAGAAGCGTCAACTCTCAAGATAGAGTAAAGCTACAAGCGCTGCTGCTGTCCCATTTATGGACATAAAAATTCCAGAAGCGTCACGGTCTGGCGTCGGAGCGCTTGCATGAAGAGGCGGCATCTGTGAATCTGAGTGCAGTGGAGAGTGTAAGAATAGAATTGAAAATGATTACAGTGGATTATGAGAAGCGGTACGTTTTCAATATGGATGAGACAGCTTTCTTCTATTGTTCCATGCCAGTCAAGTCTATCACTAAAGATCGTGTCTCAGGTCACCAAATACAACTACCTTTCTACAGCCTCAAGACGCGGGAATAATCAGCTCGTTTGAAGCCCAAATTGCCAAAAAATACAGTATCGTCGTATTGCCAACCCCCTTTGCGATCTTCTCGAGCAATTGACAGCTCTCGCTGAGAGGTGCAAAGATATGGAAACTGGCTCTCTTTTTAACTTTGGTGTCCCTTCCACTATGCAGCGGTCTGAGTTAGCATGGTTGTCTGTCACGCGCACAGCCATACTGCACTGTTGAAGACACACACAAACTTTGGATGATGACATGTATGAGCTTCCGGGAGCTTATATAAGCTCGAGACTACACTGATCACAGTATTTAGAGTTAGTAACATTCGATGAGTGATCTGGATCTCGAGGAATGCACCACATTTAATGTTATTAACAGTAATTGCGAAGTAACACTATTAGGTGAGCCATTAATTAGTGTCACAGTGCTGTGCGACTCGTCTACACATAAGCTCCTTGCTCCTCAAGCAAGTGCTTACGACAACAGGTTCACCAAGAGAATGACTCTGGTGGTCGCTGACAATTCGCTGCAGCTCGTGGCTCAAGTGGTGAACACTCCAAGCTCCATCGACACAAGCTAAACCACAACGCACCATCGCCTTTTGAGCGTATGTGATGTTTCTTTTTTTTACTCGCTGCGCATTCACATCCCGAACCGAATCTGCAGCCAGCTGAAGGAAGAACGGTTTCCCAGGATTCTGGAGGGCGCCAGACCAGGAACCTTCATTGTCAATATTGATATCTCACCAGCTGAATCTTCTTTTAGTCCCATCGCTTCGTCCACGCATCTTTGATTTTGGGTATGACAAAAGAGTCAAGGGTTGCACCGGATGATTGCGTTTGCTGGGAAAACTTCAACTCGATGTTCAGCTCTTGCAGCGCAGCGTTCACCTCCAGCGTTTGACCATGGCCACTGTAGTTGTCGACCCACAGGATTGTTTTTCTCTGCCCGTTCTTCTTTTTGTTCACGAGCTTTTCCGCGAGCCACTGTGCGAAGACCGATGAGGTCATAAACCCTTTGTTCGCTGTACGATAGGTTACGCCTGATAATAATCCGGGCACAACAAAATAAAGCCACATAGTTAAATTTGTCAGGGCCAAAATACAAAGAAGTCAAAAATCAAATGGGAAATCATACCAGAAAAAAAATTGTCGGGAACGCCACGGATCGGATAGCTGCAGTCGAGATTCGAAAAAATCATCATGGGCACACTGATTTTTGCTAATATCCCTCCAGTGACTTACACGATCATTGTCATCCCATTCGTCCCCGAAACGACATCTGCATACCGAACATTTTTCTTTCCTCGTGCACTCAGGGTCTGACCATTATCCATATTGATGATAAAGTGCGTTTCGTCAATGTTCTCCATGTGCGTCTAGGAGAACTCGCCAGACGAGAACCCTCACTGTAGAACGCCAAGATGAAACGCTACCTCCTTTTCGATGAGCAGCTCCTTCTGCGGGCTGAGCTGAAATTGTCTGCGTGTCGCCGTTGAACGATATTAAAGCGATCCTAGAAGCTCTGGACCAAGCGGTGGTTGAGACTATCGTACAGTTCCATTTGCGCCCCCAGGGGCAAAAAAATCGCGCATACACTGGGTGCTCGGAAACGTCCAGGAGATGCTTGGCAACGGTGAGTAGCAGAGAAGGCGACACCTTGAGGCCGGCTTTTCGCAGACGGTGGAACTCATCATGAAGCTCGTGCTGCAGTTTATCGGTCCATTCGGCACGCTTGCGACCACGACCAGGTAGCGCCTTCAGAAGCACTTTTTCCTGATGCCTGGTTGCGCCGCCTGCACGGAGTGGCGATGCGTGGAGCTTTCGCACGCGGCAGCAAAGGCGTCACGATTTTTCCACCAACGCGACACTTCATGAAATTCGCAGACGAAGAAGCGGCCCTTAAGCACTCAGGAAATTGGTCGAGAGTTCTTTGGAACAAAAAGCGCGTGTCTTCTGTATTCGCTGTTATCATCCATTTTACAACCTTTAGCTTCTCTTGCATGAAGACCCGTGCTGGATTTGGCGCTCCCCGACAGCGGCTCTTGATCGCGTGTGTGTCTATATGGTGGTAGTGCAGTGGCGTGGATGAGCGGTGGGGCTTGAAGCGGGGCACGGTCAGCGAGTGCAGTGGCACTTTTGCGCTCAGCAAGTGCGCGCGCTCGCTCCATGGTGTGAGTCGGTGTTCATGGAGGTGTGGTGCGGGGTGGACGTGGTGCGTTGGCGGGTTCTCAATGCTTTGAGAATTTGGTGTGGTTCTAGTTGGAAGCTTTGGCTTGCGTGTCAGTCCTTTACTTACCATGTGTCACGCTGATTTTGCGGGCATATAGTGTTAGTTTTTGGCGGCGAGATTGAGACACATAAAATAGTGTTACTAACACTAAATACTGTGATCAGTGTAGAGCACTGGCGCAGGGTTCATTTGAGATTTAATTTCTTTTATCTCTGAAAACAAGAGCAGAAGTATACCTTCATATTCTTATATCCGTATAATATATTTTACCTCTGAAAAGATATACAAGAATGATCCAATTTTAGTGGATACAGTAAAACCTGTCTAAAGGTATAGCCTCCGGACCGGGTAAAAGTAAAACTTTAGACAGGTTAAACCTTTAGACAAGTAGAGCACAGTATTCCCAAACCATATACCCTCCCCATTGCGATATTTTTGTAGGAAAACACACGAGATTTCAAAGGATTCGATCTCTCATCCTACTGTTGGTTGCACCATCACTTACGCTTCCACCATGAGCAACATTGCCTGAATTTAGGATTAATTGTTTGAGATGTTATGTAAAATAAAATCAAGCTTTTTATGTTATCTGCAATATTGAACCAACCATTGCAAAGTCCTAACATTCAAGAATTGCTCCAAATATTAAATATGACTGCTCTTCACAGATCAGATTAGGACTGAACTTTGCAAAACGAAGAAACAACATCTCACCTTCAGTCAAAGTCAGCTTTCACGTTGGTTGAAAGAAACCTATGACATATCAGTCAGCCAAGTGACACTATCGAAAATCCTCAAGCGATCCAGTGAATTTCTCTCACAGCCTGGAAGGATCACTCCAAATGTAATGCGGAAAAGGAAAACAAAGTTTCCTCTAATAGAGAGAGCATTGATTAAATGGTTTTATCTTTATGAAGAAACAATTCCTATGACTGGAGACATTATTTAACAAAAAGGCAGTTTCTTTTTGGGTCGCTTTTACCCAAACGAAAGCTTCAACTTTTCAAATAGATGGCTGCAATCATTCAAAAACAGGTACCACATTTCATCGACCAGACGTTTTGGGGAGAGTGGGTCTATTGATATGATTGCTCTTGCTTTAGCTTTACCTTCTTTTGAAGCAAAACTGGATACGTTTAATCTCACAGACACCTACAAGATGGATTAAACTGGTTTGCAGTATCGTATGTTACCAGATCACTCATTTTCCTCCCATCAACTTAAATGTCGCAAGCAAGGGAAAGAACGTCTCAGCGCAGTTATCTGTGCAAATGGTGATGGAAGCGACAAACTACCACTTTGGATCATTGGTAAATTTATAAAACCTCGCGGCTTCAAAAACATTGATCTGGACAGTCTTAACTTCAAATAAAGGGCCAAAAAATCCTGAATGACTATTGCCTACTTTGAAGAATGGTTGAGATAGTTCAATTCAAAAATGCAGGGAAGAAAAGTTCTACTGATATTGGACAATTGTCCTTCGCACACAAAGCTAAAAAATATGCCTCCTCTTCCAGATACTAAAATATTTCATTTACCTACAAATACCACATCTAAACTTCAGCCTTGTGATGCTGATATCAATCGTTCCTTCAAAGCGTAGTATCGTCGGGATTTTTATCAACGGCTACTGCAAAATGTTGAGATTGGCAGCGTGGACCCATGAAAGTTGACATGCTTGAAGCAATCAAAATGTGTATTGAAGCCTGGGGTAATGTAAGAGCATCCACTAATCGCAGCTGGTTTCAGCAGTGCAACATTAGAGCTCGTTCAATAAGTACTCCAATTATTACTGTGGACATGATCGATGAGCCAGCTCTTATTCAAGAACTAAATAATCAACTTGCGCAATTCTCATTCAGAAATCTTATGGATATCAACTTTCTTCTCGACCATCCATCCGAAAGAGAGACATACATCCTCCCCACTGATGATGAAATGTTCAAGAACCGGAGAATCTTTCATCCGAAGAGATGAATGACAGTAACGAGTCCAGAAAAGTATCTCCTTCAGAAGCTCTCCAACTACTTCATTTGATTGAATCATCTCTTCTTCAACAAAATAGTAATCAATTGGAGAATTTGGTAAAAGTTTAAAGTTTAAAAGAAGCTTTCACTGCGACTTACAGATCATCTCTTGCTCAAACAACTTTAGAAAAATACTTTTCATGATTTAGCATATGTTTTGATATAAATTTTCTCAGTTGAAAGTATCTGTCCAAATTGATTACGCTATGGTATAATGTGACTTGCAACAAAGAGATTATCACGTAATATTTGCATCAACTCTGTGGTGCTGCGAACATAATAAAGGTCATTCGAAGGGATGGCCATGTTACATCACGATTGAAACTTATAAGTTAAAAAAATGCTTGGGACTGAAGAAAAGTTATAAGTCAAAACTCTAGACAGGTTACACTCACGGCCAAAAATAAGGTACACCACATTTACCCTTATGTTTTGCTGTCAATCTCAGCAACCATTGCGAGTTGAGAGCTTCTATTTGGACAGGTTAGATCAAAGAGGGTGTTGAATAGGTTACACGTGTAATTGAGCTGGTTTTTACAGTTTGAAGGGGGCTTCCATTCAAATGTCACAAATCGGTACCTGGCAAAAAATATAAGACACCCCCCACCTATACAAAAAGCAAGATTAATTGAGTCAGCCCTTACAGCGTGATTCCTCTTGTGACAGCTAGTGATGAGCAATAGAGACAGCTAGAGTGATTCTCCAATGATTTGTGGCTTTCAGGCATTCTTCAAATAATAAGAAGGGGAAAAGAGCTTCAGACGAGGAGCGAGGAAGAATCTACGGACTTCGTGAGGCAGAACACTCCTTGAACGACATCGCACGACGGACCAAGCGCTCGCGTACGTGTGTGCGAGCAGCACTGCAGATCCAGCAAGCCAAGAGTAGGAGGGATGAAGAGCTATTGTGACAAGCCGAGACGTACGGCGCCTCGTGCGATCGGCAGCGATGGGAAACTTCACGGGCCCCAGTTTCTCGACAAGCAAGAGCTCACTTGCTCCCTACGCACCATCCGCCGCGTCTTTTTTTTATGTAGACTGGCTTGTATATACTTAAATGGACTGCACCCTCCCTCTCAGATTGAAGCACAAGAAAGCTCGGCATCTCTGGGCTAAGAGCCACTTGATATCGCGAATGGATTGGGACACAGTAGTTTTCTCTGATGAGAAAAAGTTCAACCACGACGGCCCCGATGGCTTCAAGAACTACTGGCGTGACCAGCGCTCCCCGCCTCGTGAGACCGTCCGCAGGAAGAATGGTGGTGGATCGGTTATGGTTTAAGCCGCATTTAGTGCGAAATGAAAGTCTGAGATATCTGTGCTCGCTGGGAGGCAGGCATATGAGCACTATGTCAACACACTTTGTGAGTTCTTGCTACTGTTTGCCCATTTGCACTACGGGACCGACTACACATTCCAGCAGGACAACGCATCAATCCACACATCGGGGTTAACAGCGCAATTCTTCTAAGAACAGCAACTGAAGGTGATGAAGTGGCCAGCACGCCCACCCGATTTAAATCCGATCGAAAACTTGTGGTCGATCTTAGCAGCAAGGTGTACGCTAACGGTAAACAGTACTACAGTGTCAACGAGCTCACTTCGGCTATTTTGTCTGAGTGGGCAGCTATCGAATCGGATACCTTGCGCACTCTCGTTGACTCAATGCCAAAACGATGCATTGAAGTCATGTAGTTGCGTGGGAACAAGACCCATTATGAAATAATAGAAGTCTTGTTGTCTCAATTAATCTTAATTTTTGTACAAAAGGAAGGGTGTCTTATATTTTTGGCCAGGTGCAGAATTGTGACATTTGTATGGGAGCCCCCTTTCAAACTGCAGAAGCCAACTCGATTACACGTGTAACCTATTCAACACCCCCTTTGATCTAACCTGTCCAAATAGAAGCTCTCAACTCGCAATGGTTGCTGAGATTGACAGCAAACACAGGGGTAAATGGGGTGTACTTTATTTTTGGCCGGGAGTGTATAACCAAATTCTATAGGTCTCAAGTTGGGACCAGCTAAACCTTATAACTTTAGACAGATTGAAAATTTAGACACTATAACTTTACACAGGTTTTACTGTACTAATGGGAGATACGTCTGTATTTTTAAGGAGGTAAAATGGAGGTTGCTCTGTCATAGTCTGGTAAGCCTCTAGCACGTGTGGAAAGAGTGAGTGCGCATGGTTGAAGGGACGGTAGTCAGTCAGAGACTACTTGGATACACTAAAGGGCTCCCTATTGCCATTTTCTTCACTTGCACATCCAACTGGACTCGTTTTCCAATAGGCTAATGCCAGCATACATCGCGCTAGGTTGACTATAAAATGACTTGACTATAATAATGTTTATGTTCCTCATTGTACAGCAGTATGCCCATGTCGTGATTTTAATGAAAACGTCTAGGGAATGCTGTCCAGGACTGCATATGACAACGAACGTCAGTATCACTCCGTTAATGAGCTATATCATGCCATTCCTCTGTACCTCGAGAGTTTGTGTGATTTAATGAGGTATGCGGCTATTGCCGCAGAAGGTAGCATTTGATTGGGTAGTATTTTGATAAAACATAGCATTTTGGTCGAAATTGTAAATTTATAGCTGGCACACATGCTGTATCTGTAGGAATCAGCAGGTGAGCTAATGACCAGATTTTTTTGTCACAGGTTAAGTGATCCAGTACTATCCCACTTCGTGGACGGATAAGGCGCAAGTCTCTCTTTCGCATGCTTGTTCTATTAGGTTAACAAAATAGAAATATGTATACTTTTACTTCTACCTACTTCTGCTCAAGTGCAATTCTCACTTTCGATAACAGACATACACATTTGAAATGGATTTATAAAACAGCAACGAGTATGACAATAACGTACAAAAAACGATTCTGAAGCCACCAAAAAGACTTGCTGGAGTTCAATCTGGCTCTGGCGCCACTAAAATGCATTAAACGAATTCGCTGCCACTCAAGGCTATGGGATTGTAACTCAATCATCCTACAATGGACACTGTACGGTCTTTTACAAGTTTGATAGGGGTGGCTCTTACCGCAATCGTCTTGGTTTTACCCAAGAAACAAGAAAACGAAAACCATCTCCGGCATGCGTGAATTTTCCTCTCAGTTTGAAAGAAACAGGGCTATTTGCACGGGACCTTCACTGTGAGCAAAGAAGGTCGTAACCATATACCATCTACATTCACGAGCGTCCATCTGAGAATCGAAAAAGAAATGGAAGAGACAATAGTTGGATTGCATGATGCTGGAATCCCAACAGGAAACCTACAAACTTGTTTGCGGAAGGATCACGGACTATTTTTCCCAAACGCAAACTAAAGAACGCTCGCCAAGCCTCAAGCTATAAATCGTTAGATGGTCGC
>CACSLJ010000355.1:0-24442 GCA_902706625.1 Albugo laibachii | reverse complement strand
ATGATGCACTCAGAAACAGTCGCGAAAGCATTACCCTCATAATTCCGACGCATGCTCAGCGAAGGTCCGAAATGATTTCTGTCGCAGTGAGAAAGCCTGGCCAGCCAAATTTTATGAAAAAAATATATCCTTCAGAGCCGTAACGTTGTCAATAATGCCGCTTACGGAGACGAGAAAACGCTTTCTGTTTGTGCACTTCTGCAGCAGTTGCAATGGGTGAAATTCTCCAGACTGTATCAGTTCGACCACTTCGCAAATTTTTCCGAGGCAAAGTCCAAGCATTTCGGCACACCGCGATGGCGATTTGGCTACATACCATGTAGATTATATGTCATCGATGAGCACAATATCAAGTGGCCTGAAAGATCCACTCAACTCACTCAATATGATTTATCCATACCAAGCGCTCTAACTCGTGTATCCAATTAGAAGACTTTGGTTTCGTGCGTCGCATGTCATCAATGAAGCTGATATGAATGGACGAGCTGAGCAGATGAAAATTGACAGGTGGAACGCCTCGAAACCGTGCGCGACACAGCGAAAATGACATCAAGTGTAATTTAAAGCAATGCCCTTCTCACCGTTTATTTGCTGGCTGAATGGCAGCTTCGTTTGACTTTGTACGGAACATGTCATTTAAGTCATGTAAGAGAGTATATCTTACCCTTCTAATGTATTTTCTGAAACCAAAGAGACTGTATATCTGCGTCTTTGGATCTGATGTGCCCATAATCGTTGAAAAATATACAGCAGCTTACATCTCATCTGTCAGGTTCTGTTGCAGCTTATAGGTGTTGAAAAAGTGCAGACTCCAACTCCCAAAGATCGATGTGCCTTACGATGGGAGATTTTGGCGGATTTCTCAGAGACTACTAATTCTACATCTTTGAGCTTACATGTGTAAATTATAAAAAACGACATGGACTGGCTGTGCTAAATTATGCGCTTTAATTCTCTGCTTTTTCGGTGAATCAACGCCCAATATGGCATGCAGGATTGCCCGGGAGTTTTCATAAAGGCTGCCATCAATGTATATACGATATCTTAGTGCTTTCGGCCAGCGGATACTTCTTCGCTCAAAATTGACGATACTCTTTCGATAGGATGGAGTTCCAATGAAGTTTGTTGACCATCAAAAAGTCAAAGTGACCTGGCTACAAATGTACCAGGAATGATTGCTTTTCCTGCTGAGACATGAACTCATAAATTCAGTTCCATAATTCAGATGTGCGACTTCGACGAGCAATCTCTGGGTTGCGTAGGCGTCATTTTTAGACGTTATCACGCGATAAAATCACCTTGGCGTCCGCGACGTCCAGCAAGGAGTAATCTTACCAGCAGCCGCATTGGCTGGGTTTGCGATGGAATAAAACGCACATGGAAACTATTCCACGAATTTCTAGAGAGGACGGATCCCAATCGCTGTGGTGGAGTTGACCCACGGATGGTAGTCACACTTGAACCACCCATGGACTTGTTTTTGTGGCCACGATTGCTCCTGACACATCGCAAGCTTTGTGAGTTTGGTGCAGAGTTGACACGCCTGTTGTGTCCCTTTGGGCCCGTGTGGGTTCTACTATAATTCTTTCCAATATAGAGCAACAACTTTGAGCCTTCGTATGTCTACTTCATAATTACGATGCGGGATCTAAAGACTTGAATGTGATTTTAAGTCTAACCGCAAGTAGTCATCAACATTCACATGGATGGGTTGTAGATGTGTTAGTACCACTCGTGCATCGATCGTATTTGCTACAGCACTTGAAATACTACTCAGCTTGATTTCAGTCAAATTATCGACAGAGTTCGAACGGGATAGCTCGTACGCGCAATCATGTCTGTCGAATGCAATCACATGATGGCAAAAGCTAGCCCGTAATCGGTTTCTCACTTGCCTTGGGGCTCTTGTAAGTAGTGATTATGACGATGCTCAAGACTTGGTAGTTCGGCTTTTTTTTTTGTGCGTACCCATCGATACAATTGGGATACGAGGCCACCACTAAAGCATTTTCGGTTCGAGTCCAAGAATGGAACGCCTGGATTGACAAGATGAAATGGCCTTACTAAGCTTAAATAACAGACAACAAATTGTCGCCTTGTACTTCAAAGGAGAAGATGCTGCATTCCGTACTAGACATTATCATACTCGACGATCACAAGCATATATAACGAGGACTCCCGAAGCATACGGTTTGGGCAACACGGGCGCCCCATAATCACGATAAAAACTACGTTGCTAGTAGTCGGCCCGTGTGTAGTCTCATTTTTCAGAAGCTATTTAGCAATGCGTTACGATTCAGTGATCGTGCTACAAAAATGTGGTTGCAAGAACGTAACCATGTCAAACTTTTTTTAGACTAACAATCTCCTCCTACTTGAGCAAGGCTGATTGTGATCCAAGCCGCGCTTTATCTCCGACAAATTATTGTCGGACAAGAATTTAGAGTAGTATGTAATTTAGGCCCGAACGTCACATTTGCGTTGTCTCGCCCTTTCCGTGTGAGCTGCCATACTTGTTGTCCGGACCGCCAAGTCCCTTGTGCGTTCAACTATCTGGCGATACACGTTATTCCGGGAGCTGCTAAGGGAACCCATGATGATTTGTCCGGACTGCGAGTCTATCTTAGCATCCAGGCGAGCATTTCGAATCAAGTTGACAATCCATTGTTCAGCCTCTTCGTCATCGTCCATCTCTAGTTGCCTTGCCAGTACTTGAATATCGATCGTACGATGGACGCGACAGTACAGCTCAAAAATCGCTAACTTGGCTGACTCCATGAAATCGGTCAGATTTTTCTCATAGAGAAAAAAGTCACTCGCTAGCACGCTCTCGCATTCACATAGACGAGCTTGAGCAGACTCAAAATCGAGGCGAACAAACAAGTAGTCCACAAACTCGAGAATCGGATCAATGTAGGTTTTATCCGCCTGCTGCAAAATGCGAAGTAATTCCGGAATAAGACTTTTTCGGCGTTTGTGAAATATAACGCCAGCTGACAAATACCGTAACAACCATGGTGCATTACATTGAATTGCTTCCGCGTATCGTGGCTGAAGCATGAACTCAACAATCGCATCACGTCCATCTTCACACCAGGCAAAAACAAAAAGAGACCAATGCAGTAGCCACGTGCGCTGTTGTAGTTGCTCCTGAGGTGTCATTGTGGCCTAATACATATATCACGGTGAGCTCTATGACTTGTTGCAGGGTTCCAGATATTTTTCGAGAGTTTGCCAAAGCGCACAGCAAATTTGATGCTTCACGCCATGGTAAACATGTCATTTGTATCCATCATCTGTCTGTGCGCTTTTTCATATCTCAAAAATATTTCTGGATGCATCAATGTACGTACACTATTCTCGATGACATCACTGATTCGTTCAATATCGGCCAGAGCTTCTTCCCAGCGGAATATAAGTATTTCAGCGGCCAGTTTCCCCCATAAGGCATTTATATATTGCGGTGAGGAATTCGGTATGAGAACGCCATAATATGTTAGGTACGTCAAACAATCTTGATAATTCCCGCACTCGTACTGAACTTTAGCGTATTTATACAATCCATCAAGGACAGATGTAGATATTTTCTCGTGTTTCTCCAAGTAAGATGCATTTAGTAGGTTTTCATTTTGTAGCTGGATGATCTTTTGTTCATCCTGAATCAAGTCCAGCATCAACTTGCATTCATTTTCCGTTGCACTAAGACGCTCTAGAATCTCACTGCGCCTATTTTCAAATTCTGCAGGAATCTCTTTGGTCTGATAGAGGTTTTGGTGCACTTCTAAGGCAAAATCTGCCATGTTGGTAGGTTTCAGCAGCGAGAGCTTCGCCATCAATAACTCTGATTCTTCATACATATCATTACTCATTAGAAAGTCGATCAAGGGGAACATGAAGTGCAGGTCCATTGACGGTGCTAACGTATTGGTAAGATCATATTTCGTGTCAGGAAGTACTTGGGATGCTGAGATCACTTCCTCGCTCCCTGCATCTACGCCGCCCATTATTGAGAAGAAATGACTGGTGGTTTCCAGGTTACAATAATGTATTTCTATTTTCTTTCACAATTGATATTCTATATGATTTGCTATTGCATTAAATGTAAGGGGTAGCTTTGGATTGTGATGTATCCGATCCGAACGACGCAGCAGGGGCTTCATAAGTAAAACCGCGAAACATATTCTTGGGAAACGAAGACCCTGTGTTAGACTTGCTCAGCGGTGTCCCGGAAACAGGCATCTCGGTAAATTCGGGATCAAAATTAGAGGTATCGCCAGCTTCTTTCGATTGCGGATCTGACGGTTTAAACGGTGGCTCGGCCCAAAGTAAACTGTCCCAATCGACCGAGCGGAAAAACGCATGCGCTTTCACCTCGCTTGCCCCTTTACTACCCAAGCGGTTACTGGGTTCACGATGCAGTAGCAACGAAATCAATGAAGCAGCTTCAGAGCTAAAATAGTTGGGAATGTCCAGGGGAGCCTCACGAATCCGAGCAAACAGCTCCTCTCTGTTCCGAGCATACCATGGTGGCAACCCTGTAAGCATTTCGTAAATGACCATTCCTAATCCCCACCAATCCACAGCTCGTCCGTGCCCTTTTCTTGTAAGTATCTCCGGCGCTAGATATTCTGGCGTACCACACAAAGAAGTTGCTCCACTATCCACTTCAGTAACTTTGTCTTTTGCTAATCCAAAATCTGCTAGCTTTATGTGCCCCATTTCATCCAGTAATATGTTCTCAGGCTTCAAATCGCGATACACAACTCCAAGAGAATGTAAATGTTCCAGAGCTACTACCAATTCCGCTGCATAAAACCGAGTCATATTTTCGTCAAACTTGCCCATTCTTGAAAGATGGAAGAATAATTCTCCACCTGGACAGTAGTCTAGTACAAAATACAGCTTTGAGGAGGTTTGGAATGCATAATGTAGCCCTACGATGAAAGGATGACTGGCAACACTTAACACCCGTCGTTCCGTTTTGGTATGTTCTACTTGTTTACGCTTCACTAACTGAGTTTTCGACAGAATTTTCATTGCAAATATCTTACTATTTGTTTTTTTTCGAACTAATGTAACTTTTCCAAAAGAACCTTTTCCGATTACACGAATCAGAGTGAAATCCTCCAAGCCTATTTTATCATCGAACGTGGCTCGATCAATCAGGGAGTTGACATCAAGAACGCTGTCGTCATCTGTTGCCATTTGCTTTCGCTGCGAAGTATGTTTCAAGCGCCAATAGAGTAGTGAGAACTGATAAATTCGGGAGAGCGCACTGGCCGCATACAACCACAACTCAAACAGTGTCACTGTACATACAATAGCCCTAATTTGCATCGATTTATATTTATAGCGAGGGACACTATTAGACGCAATACAGATAAATTCTAAATGCAGTAGACTGTTATTCGTTTTACATCCACAACCGCTAGATCTATCGGGTTGTCAGGCGAACAGTGATCAGATGTGTAGAATTGACGTTCACAACTTGGATTTTCTCAAAACGGATGAAGTATAAACGGGAGAATGTTACGAATTTGTGGAATTGCCCGAATGATGAGCCAATTTTCATAACAGATACTCCTGACCAACAAATTGAAAATGGGCATGCAGCCTTTGAAACGTATAAGGGATCATCTGATCAGAAGAATGGGACAAGCGAGAAAAAAAGGCTCTCACAACAAGCTGGACATTCAACGATAGCAGAGGGTAAATATGTGGTGGCTCAACATGGGATTCTCGATCTGCGGGATGACGCAAACCATGAAGAAGATCCATCTTACCACACAGAAGAAAATTTACAACGAGTACAAAATATGCTGAACGCCTATCAACAACGACGAACGGTGGTGTGTGATAATCTCAAAGAGTATCTTGCGTCTCTGACTACAAAAAAGGATGATTTGGGTGAAACTTTGATCCATTTTCCTGGGAACTTTGATCGGATAGTATCTCTAATGAATGAAGCCGATATTCGAGATGGGGCACAAATTGAAAGTAGCAATAGTCGGACTGCATCTTGGTCGCAGCTTTTAATCGAACGTGCTTTGAACAAGCAATATGCCACCGTAAGCTGCACCTCCATTTCCACTCTTTACATTCACCTGAACTCAAAATCATTTCTCACCTTATCAGGATGACAACAACTACGAAGAAATGAGTCTAGAAACAAAAATTGCATTGAAAACCGCACGAATCCGTCAGTTGGATGCTATTTTGGAAGTCAAGTGGGGTAAAAATTTGTACAGTGACGTACACAAAACTATTGAAGATGCGCACAACGAAGAAAAAATCGCAATTGTCGAGCCAACTCTTGGTAATGACAAAAGAGCGAGTGCCAAACGAAGACCGTCCAAAAACCGCGTCACTTTTCGTCTGGATGGTACAAAAAAGGTGAACTATATCGAACGCAATCGCGACTTGATCCGGAATGGCAGCACAAAATACACCCGCGATGAAGAAGAAAGACTTGATCATTTATTGAGTGAGGAGTCAGTGGTGCAAGAGGCAGATTGTTCTTCTGTTGTGGACTCGAATGCTTTTGCGCTGGATCGACATGAAAAAAATGCAATAGAGCAACTGATACACCACAGAGCTGGTATTTATCAGCCAATATTGCTTGACGAGGATTCGATAATCACCATTCCAGACGACTCTGATGACGAAGGCAGGAAAGCGTCGTTGATTCACTATACACAAAATGTCATCCAAAATAAGAAGAAGGAACGTTTGATTAAGCAGCGGCTTGATCAGATCGATCAGGATCTTCTGCTACTCAAGGACCTGGAGCATACTGGTATAGTGATCGCTTCCGACGACGAGGATGACGAAGGACCTGTGAGTGAAAATCATCCGCAAATTGTGCAACACCATAGAGCGGACGATGATTCATCGTCACTGCATTCTTTTAGAACCACAAGCCATGCTTCAGTGGCGTCATCTTGCCGTTCGGTGCTATCTCGGAAAGAATTTCAGAAATTTGTACGCTCGCAGCTTCATGATGCTACTTCTGAGTCAGACTCGATTGCTTCACGCGATCATGGTGGCATGGCGCTAAGAGCACAAAACGATGCGAGTGGTCTTGTTCTATGAGCAATTTTATCGTGAATGAAAGGCTTGCCGTTCTTTTCAGACTTGGTCATTTCACTTATTTTCATTAACTGCACATAAACCAATCAATCTATCTTCCCAGCTTGTGCCAACCGCCCGAAGAGCTACATTTCTGCAGTCAATTCCACCTTGCGTATCATATCTTATAATGACCTCTAGGTGGTCTTTGGGAATCCATGATTGATGCTTTCTTTTGGTCGCTTCTTGATCCCCCTTTTCCTGAGTTTGCTTAAACAAACGTTCAGGCCATTCGATAATCACGATACCGGAACGAAATGCATCCACTAGCCCCAAAGCTTTTGCGTCATCGAGATTTACTTGCTGTAAACGGTAGAGATCGACATGATATAAAATACTGACGGAAAAAGCACATTTAATGATGCTTCGCGGAATAATTGAGAAAACATTACCTTTTAGGCGTCACGTAAGAGTTAACAAGCACATAACTTGGAGAAGGAACGAGGATATCCGAATTTGTTAGCTTCCGAATGCTTCCACGGGCGAGACATGTCTTCCCGCAGCCCAAATCTCTACACCAATGTCAGTTTGTCGTAACAAGCATTCAATCAATAAGCGTGTACCCGTATAATAATATGACATCGTTAGCTCGGAGCCGTTGCCCTATGCATGTGCCGAGGTGCTCCATTTCACACTGACTCGTGACATTGAAATTCAGATGGAGCGCGCCCTTCTTTAAGCTTGATAACGCACGCCGATGATACCGGAATGTGTGAGACCACATAAGTGACACATCCAATCAAAATTTGTGTCTATGATTAGTGCGAAAGCTTGCACTGCTTTGGTGCACCGCAAATTGCATTTTAATCATTGTTAAATCCAATTCCAACGCTTGCTGCGAATAGACAGTCTAGTCATAGAAAATTCGAGAAGTACGCACAGACTATTGCACTGAGCAGCTGCTCTAACTTTCAGCCAGCTCCAATTCAGCTTTTTCAAAAATAGGCAATTCAATATATATTTATTAACATCATTAACGTGCGCTTTATCAATTCTCCAACACAACACGGTAGCGAACCTTCCCGCTGCGCACAAGTGCAATACCGTCATTGACTTGCTTCATCGGCATTTTTTGGATGACTGGCCGAACGTTTTTTACAGACGCAACTTCGAGCATTTCTTTGATATCATTGATGCTGCCAATCAAGCTTCCCACAAGTCTTACGGCCGGAGATATCAAGGATAGTGCCCGAAATGTTATGTTGTCGTTGGGAATACCCAGCATTATACAAGTACCCCGAGGGCGAAGAAACCCCAGGTACTGATCATATGGCATTCCATTTGCATCCGCTGTAATCAGAAGATAATCCAAAGAACGTGATGCACTTTCGACTTGACTCTTGTCATCGGTGGCGATAAACTCCTGTGCTCCGAGTGCACGGACTTCTTTCTCCTTACTTGAAGACCGTGAGAATGCGACAGGAATCGCACCAAGGGCAGCAATAAATTGTATGGCAAGGTGTCCTAGTCCACCGATACCAACAACACCAACACGATCGCCACTTTCGACACCCTCGTGTTTGAGAGGTGTATACACAGTGGCCCCAGCACACAGTAACGGAGCAGCTTCATCAGATGGGATATTTTCGGGAATCGTAAAAGCATAATCCTGTATCACGCATACGTAGTCTGCATAACCTCCATACGATAAACTCCCGTCACGATACTTTCCGTTGTATGTTGCGACAATACTGCTGCATAGTGCATCCATTCCCACCTTGCATTCATGACATGATTTAGAGGCGTCTTTGTTCAAACACGCCCATACTTGGGCACCAACGCCAACCCGGTCTCCAACTTTGAATTTGTTTACATCGGGACCCACCTCTGTCACTTTTCCAACAATTTCATGTCCTGGAACAAGGGGGTAGTTGGTCGCTCCCCATCCGCTGTCAATCGTATGGATATCACTGCCACATATCCCACAATGAGTGATTTCGATCTCAATATCTTCAGGTCCAAGCGGCCTTGATTCATACGACCAAGGTTTCATGTCTCCTTCAGATTCAAATGCGGCAAGCGCATGTACTGTTCGCGTGCTGGACATACTTCTTCTGGTGATCGATGAGTTAGTACGTTGAAGGCAAATTGAATAATGCGACTGTATCGAGAATCTGTCGGGCGAAAGATTGCAGAATAGGATGGATGATATTGTAAACCAAAATCGGAAGATGTTAATGGTCGTAAGGGCGGGAAAAATCTACCATCACGCAGCCTCACTACCATTTAGGCGACTTGACCTCTCACGTCAAAAATATACGCAACCGTTTGAACTTTCTCGTGTGTATCGGTTTTTCGTCTTTCCAGTAAGGATCTTGATCAATTCACGGTTGATGTTGATAATACCAACGCATTTCTCGCTGAGATACCTCAAATTTTATGGCTATAGTCCCAACTTAAGTTCCACGAGTATTCTTACCAATTTGCAAATCGATTCTTCGTAGGTACCGAATAGCATTTACCTCTGCAACCTTCTGACCGATCGTGCAATACGAACGCGCTGCGCGACATGACGGAGACATGATTTTACTGTTTTAATTGGGAATCATTTTATCCAGTCACGTTCGATTAGATTCATGGACAGCGTCGATAATAATACTTCGCTGCTGGATGGAATCTCGTTTTGTGATGCAAATGAAGTTTCTAGTCAAAGACGTATGGGAAAGAAGAAGCGAGTAAGTCTCGTGTCGCTGGAGGAATCACACTGTATTACTTTTGTTTGTGAGGATCGTAAAGACTCGAAAAAAGCACTCAAGAGGAGCAAGAGACGACAAAACCGACGTGCAGAAGGTTCAAAAAAGATGATCGAAGCGGTATACAGTCTAGAAGGAGAAAAAATGTACCAAGGACAGAACTCTCTCCAGGAAGAGCCAGTGGAGATGGTACGAAACCATGTTGTTCGAGATATTTGACGCTATGTACGTTCAATAGAGATCCACAAGGTTAATCTATGCACCTACTGAAGATTACAAAACGGACATGGATGTGGCTTTGAAAGAAAATCACGTTGATGATTGCGATCGCAAAGGTTTGTCCAGTCGGATTCGGGTGGGCATTAATGAAGCTGATAGTGTGTCAGCTGAAGGCAGACGAGCGCAAGAATATATCGAAGCAGATCCCAATTCAATAAATGATTCCTCCAACGAGAAAATCACTGGAGATCGGAGCCAATCGCAATTTGAGAGTGGAGCAACGCGATCACAATCGGATTTATTCCGTCACGAAAGTGACGGAGACGAAGAAACTGATCTCAATAAAATAGCAGCTTGTGCCTTACGAGCTCAGATGCGTGGAGATATGGATCAATTTAAGTTATATAAGAAACAACTAGACGAACGGGAGGCGGAATTGCAAATCAGTAATGCCTCGAAAGGCTCCGCCGGCAAGCATTGCACCAGTTCTCCTGCTGGTTTACAGCATACAGATTCTAGACATCGAACAAAGGAGCAAAGTTCAAGGACAGGTGCGGACTCAAAATCCTCATTGGAAGATTTAGTTCGAGAAGAACGAATCGGCCATGCCCATGACACAATATATAGGTCCGCAAAGCCTCACCTAGCAGGTGTTGAGCAATTGATGCCTCGTTCCACAGAACAAGCTGCGCAAAGAATAGAGAGAGCTCTTGCCTTGTCAAAGACAGGAGGAATTCAAACAGAGAGATGTTGGCTTTGCTTTCAGAATCCACGCTTTCGGAATTCGGATCTTTTATCCGTTGGCCGATTCACGTACCTAATGTTGGCACATTCAAGTCAACGCTTGGCACCTCAACATTGTTGTATCGTTCCATTGCATCATCTTGCATCTTTTGGTGCCGCAGATGATCAAACTTGGAAAGAGGTGCAGCTTTATCAGCAGTCCTTACGTGCCTTCTATAGGAAATGGAATAAAAGCGTTATCTTCTTGGAACAGGCGAGCGCGCCGCATCAGCGGCGTCACACGAAAATGGAATGTATACCCGTCGTACCAGAAATTGCCTCCTCTGCGCCATTGTATTTCAGACAAGAGCTTTTGCAAGCGGCGGAAGAGTGGGCAACACATTCAAAAATTCTTTTGATCGAAGGCACTGCGAAAAATTTCAGACGAGTTGTCCCATCTCGGATGCCTTACTTTTATGTGGAGTGGGATATTGGCAAAGGGTACGCTCATATCATCGAGAACGAATCGAAATTCCCTCGTCAATTCGGTCTCGAGGTCATCAAGGGAATGGCAGAGCCATCGGAACAAAATGTCGAAAATGAGCGAAGCACAAATGATGAATTTGAGGGAGAAGCTGCATATATAACGCTATGGTCTTCCTTCGATTGGACGAGGCAACTATATGAGTAGGAGGTACCTGCGCTATACATAATAACTGAACGATATATTTGATAATTTGACTGGCTAGTATCATGACTGACCGCAAGATCAAAGCGCTACTATGGGATATGGACGGTGTATTGGCCGACGTATCTCAATCGTATCGCGCAGCTATCATTGGAACGGCAAAGCACTTTGGAGTTCTCACAACAAACGAGGAAATTGAGAGGCTAAAACTGCTTGGTGATGCTAATAACGACTGGCATCTTACATATCGCTTGATACATAACGCGGCTAGTCTTATTCAGGAAAAATCCTGCAATCTGCCTTCTCTTGATGAAGTCACCTCGAAATTTGAAGATCTCTACCAAGGAACCAGCGAAAAATCCGGTCTATTCAATCTGGAGAGCTTGTTAGTTGCGAAAGGATTACTGGCGGAACTGTGCGATCGATTACCTTCCGGAATGGCAGTAGTCACTGGACGACCGCGAAAGGATTGCATAAAGTTCCTCACATCTCATAAGTAAATACTTGCTACATGATGATATTTAGATTAAATGTTTAACTTTTGAGCCGTAGACTTGAGCAATACTTCAAAGTACTCATTTGCATGGAGGACTGTGATCCCAAGCCATCGCCCGTACCGATTCACTTAGCGCTGGAAAAGCTGGGGATCAATTCGAATGAAGCGCTGATGCTTGGGGACACGGTTGATGATATTGTGGCCGCGAGCAAAGCAAGTGTGCAATCTTACGGCGTCATGACACCACAAGCATATGCACAATTTATAACTTCACGAGCTGAGACTGAATACATATTGTCCTTGAAGGCAGCCGGGGCGGCTCAAATATTGAAACCTGGTGTCGCTGAGCTTCTGGACGTCGTGACGAAAGAAGAAAATGTCACGCCCTCGAAACGAATGGCAACTGTAGCAAGAAGAACGAAAGAGACTTCTATCGATGTGGAGCTCCTCATCGATGGAACGGGAAAATCTGAGGTATATCCGTCTAGCGTCGATCTTGGTCGGTTACCACTTAATTATTAAAACTTTTAGATCAACACTGGAATCGGATTCTTGGATCATATGATCACTGCGCTGTCAAAGCATAGTCGATTCGATATAATCCTCTCATGTGAAGGAGACACGCACATTGATGATCATCATACAACCGAAGACTGTGCCTTGGCACTCGGAGAGGCATTTGATACAGTAATATTACTTCTCGCTGTCAGTCATAAGTGCGTACTCAATCATCATTACGTTAGGCACTCGGAAATCGACAAGGCATATCACGCTTCGGCTCCGCTTGTGTTCCTCTAGACGAAGCACTCTCGCGAGCAGTTGTTGATATATCGAGTCGACCACATAGCGAGATCACTTTGGCACTCACGCGTCCAAGTATTGGCGCACTATCATGTGAGATGCTGCCGCATTTTTTTCAGTCATTTTCGACTGCTGCTCGAATTACTACACATGTAGACGTACTGCGTGGTCAGAATGATCATCACCGCGCTGAAGCGTCCTTTAAAGCTTTTGCTGTCGCACTTCGTGGTGCTGTAAGCTTTGATAGCTCCGCCGGAATTCCAAGCACGAAAGGGATGCTTGCCTAGTAACTAAAATATAGTACACGTAGTAAATTTGTCTATGAAGAGCCTTCATTCTCGTAATCACCACCGCATGCTGAGGAGTACGGCTCTTATGGAGGACCGGCCAGTAATTTGCGATTTTACATATAAACATCACATATGTCGGCGCTTTCTGATGAAGAACAAACTCTGCTTCACCGCGATCGAGAGAAGCATCCTGGTAAGGCTGATGTATGTGACGAATTGATAGGATTTCATTATCGTGTTACCGCTACAACAGAATGCTTTTATTCAACTGCACTGAGTTCGTCTTGTCGAGCCATCAATGGCGACAATAAATGTGAATTTATTCGCAAGATTTTCAGGCAATGTCCCAACGAGAATAAAGTACCACAATGCCGATGGAAATGCGCCCTGACGTTCTCACAATATATTGTAGAGACTGATTTCCGAACGAAAAGATGTGACTGAGGGTCAAGGAGATGGAAATGAGCTGTTCGACCACCAAGGCTTCCCATCCAGGGACAAGTAAGTTGCGAGTGATTTCAATTGGTCATTAGCCTTCTTTGATCAAATCTGCAGCGATATTGGTGTGCTTTACCGCGGATTTGATCCCTTTCACGAACGGTGCGCAATTTGTGTTCATGCTCTGCTCTCTGTGCACTATATGTGACCTTTCATTCAAGAGAAAATGAGGGTCAAGGGTCTTTAAGTCCTTTCGACTTCTTTCGACAAGAGATGTTGCGACCATTTGAAGGTTCTTTATCGTATCGTATCGTTTGTTCAAGTTCGATTACTAACGTGGTTTGCAGAGTTTTTTGGCGCAAAAAACTTTGGGTTTTTCGATGAGATATCCTCCGGCAGCTCCCGGGATAATTATTTTCAATCCTCTCCGCCAAACAATTCATATACAAGTCCACCCCACTACTCTTTCCAACCTCAAGAGCGTGGTCAAAGGTCACAACACAAAGAAGATGCTAGGAAACAAGAAAGAAGAGACTTGCAAGAAATATTTGACAAATATGACGGTCCAGAAGTTGAAATCTAATTTCAAACCCTGCAAGATTTTTTTCATTCATAATTGCAGGTTACTTTTTACTTCTTCCATGTATGCTCATTGATCTCCCAATGCCTTACTGGTATTGCTGATAAAAAGGGCAATACAAATGATCGAAATCGAGCAACAAGTCTCTCGTTCGAAAAGGATTAGCAGATTTATCTCGACTGAATTACATGACTGCCACACTACTATCATTGCAATTGACGAATCGCCCCATTGTCATCAATCAACACTAGGGATCCTTTCACTATAAAATCGCGCAACATTCAAGCAGACATTTTAGATTTATGTGATTGAGATTTCTTACAAGAAGCGATGCTCACCTATAGCTCAATTATTCACCGACAGGATGCGCCAAAGGAGTGTCGACATTCAATCTTAATGACCTTTCAACCTTGATTGAGACAATTCAGACGTTCGACAGTCCTGCATGTCATTCTTTCTGATTCGTTGAAAAAGCACAAAGCAATCCATATCGCTTGACGAAACGCACACTTCAAAGGCTATACCTTAGTTGGTTTTTTTGAACGGCCCCAGCCTCGCTTTCATGGCCTTTCGATCAATTGGCGATTGATATCTCACCGGTGTGGAGAATTTGATTGAAAGACCTTATTGCGTGCCTAGTCACATTTACTCCAGCTTGGAAAAATAGGCTCATACAAAATTCACGAATGTCTGAGTATGCTGAGATTCCTATGTACTTGGGCATTCGTGAAAGTATGATGTGAACGTATCACTCCAATTTAGGAGACTGAAAAGTGACGAGCATGGCTCGTCCCAAGGAATTCATTTGTGTCTACGTGTGTAGGTTTATGTGGTGAAATGCTTCGGGACGAGCCATGCTCGTCACTTTCTAATCTAACGTGAATTTCTCCACACCAAGAGCATATCGTGTATCTGAGAGAGAACAAATTTGCGAGACGCGCATCAGTGTAGGAGCTTTCCCTTTCTTCTGCTCGTTTCCACGTTCCGTCCCATGAGCTGGTCAAGTAATTTGGATGCACAACAAGCCACAAGCGAATATGGTCAAACGTCGTCGATGTTTGATGCCTTGCATGAACAAAAGGCGCATGGAAGTCCGGACTCATTAAATGACATTACGCAGGTTCCACGGGACATGGCTGAAGGCTTTTGCAATCTAGGGCAGAGGCCATCCTCCACTTTCGTTTTGAGAACGCAAAACCGATTGGAACCTTCAATACCAATTCAATTTCGCCCGTCTCCTAATTTGATTCAGTCCAGTCACTCGACGATCTCAACAACAGCTTATACTAGTATTCCAGCATCTTACAACTCTCAAGTGCTCTTGGACGATTCGACTCACGCTGAACTACATCAACTATTTTCTAATGATCAAGCTAGAATTGTACCGATAGCGTTTCCGAATGAACCCTGCTCAACTAGCATCAATACACCAATGATGCCCATGCCTCTCAGCAGTCAATTGCATTATCAATTGAGGAACGAAAACGAGGGCTATCCGATCGTTGAAAGTACGCTATGAATGCACCTGCTTATTTCTGATGGACATAACGTTTGTTTTCTACGATAGGTATATCTGGATATTCTTACAATGCACAAGAACGAGCTAACACATATTGTCCGTCAAATAACACCTCCCAGCAATTCGCTTACGATATGCATGCTTTGAGTGCGTTCAATCCCAACTATGTCTCTAATTCAAATTCACATCATGGGTTCGAAAATGTACCATCGTTATTCGACCCTAATTTTTCAACTACATCACCCAACACATTACCGTCTCGTTCGGTGATCAATTCAATCATGCAGCTGCCCACATTTCCAAGACAAACCACGGAAAGAGAATATGACATCTCCTGCACAACAAAGAGCGAATATTGCTCGAACGATTTCAAAGTATTGGCTCCACGAAGCCCAAAACTGTCACCTGATCGCCGGAAGCTTTGCTGTGTTGAAGGCTGTAAAAGTCAAGCACGTGCGTTCCATCGTTGTAAACGGCACGGGGGCTCAAAGCGTTGCTCTTTTCCCGGATGTACGAAGAGCGTACAGAGTCGGGGTTTATGTATCCGCCATGGAGGTGGTTCGCGGTGTCAGGAATCGAACTGTACTCGGGCCGCGCAAAGTCATGGGCGTTGTAAAATGCACGGTGGTGGACGACCTTGCATTGTTCCCGGGTGCGAGAAAAAAGCTCACTTGAAACGATTATGTCGGAAACACGGTGGAGGAGCCAAGTGTACATTATTAGGATGTGACAAGTGGGCGCAGCGGCAAGGAATGTGCATGACGCACTCAAAACATGCACATGGAAGTGTCACAGCAACTCCTATCATTAGTGAGTACGCAGATAAAGCATTCAAGGATCAGCAAGAGAATGATTGATCTTGGGGGTAAAGTTCTCAAATATATATGCATCGCATTCTACGAGACTGTGGTTCTGTGACTCGACCCCACAGCATCAAAAAGTGACAGGAGCACCACGACGATCTGATCAGGTTGTCTCAGCTGTTCGATGATAGCGCTATCATCTTCACCTACCATTTACAGATGAAGGGAAGGAAAATGAACTATTTTCTGCCTGCCATCTTCTCTATCCCATAAATCTATCAACTGAAAAAACGTTACTCAATCGAGGTGAATATAACAAGGTATTGTCTTGAAACCAGTCTCCATACATGAAAGATAATTTTACTTCCAACGAGGCAGAAACGCTTCAATACCGATCGCAGTCGAGCTTTCTAGCCTGAATGACAACCTTTACTGCTACATTAAAAATTCTCCACTCGGGCGAGCTAATCGTTTGGAAGGATGTGCGATTGGAGCAGTAAGGCACCTTATATCGTCGGAATTGAGTCAGCAGTTGCGTAAGTAGTGAAATAAAATCTTGGTACCAACTCATCACTATTTTTTAGAGGGATTATTCGAATAGCCCGCAGTGACAGCCTTTAGCTGTCTAACTCTTGCCATCTCCGCTTTGCGTTTCTGTGACTCTATACATGAATAGTATATGCTGAATAAAGTGCACAAAGCTACAGCAGCAGCAACAGCCAAATGAGCCGTTAAGGGTGGTCCAAAAGTTATAATCGCTGTTGCAGAATACGGACTTATGCATCTTGGGCCACCCCATGATGATGTGGAGCATCTGCACCGTCCATCCAAACAGTGTCCAGTATATCCTCCTGATATATTGAGAGGCACGGTGCAGTCAGCATCACTATCACAAAATGCTAAGCCTTGCACAGGTATCCACAGATTTTCAGAATCTTCATACTCATCTATATGATCGTCGATCCATTTCTTTGTTGGATGTGTTGATGGATCACATTCGGTGGTCATACTTGAATTTTTTCCAGTATCTTGATACAATCTGATATAGTCGATTTTCATATAAAGGGGAAAGGCGTCGCAGATTCTATTCACCGTGACGTTCGAGCCATTTCCACGACAAGGACCAACGCCCGCATTGGGTGGTGCAGCTCGCCACTTGGCTGATAAAGCAACGTTGTATATTATGTACATTGGCTCTTCCACCATGATTTTTCTGGGGTTTGATTTTGCCGAATCCTGAGGGACTTCAGTGATTGACTCAGCAGGAATCTCATATAGCGGTTGACCCTCCAAGCTCCACCGGACATATCCGGTATCACCCATGACCCTAAAAACATCTTGTTATGAGACTAAAAAATTATCAAATGGGACATACCACTCAATCTGATATTTAACATAGCCCGTATAAGCCCCTACATGAAGATGCCAGTTTGCTGATATCGCATCCATTTGATAAGCAAACTGTTTGATATTTTTGTTTTCAGGCAATTTCAGCCCTTGGTCTTCGCAGTACTCATTTTTACTTCCTGGATTGCATAAAAAAGCTCCGAAATAAGGATTCAGTTTGGAAAAGCATGTCCCGTTGGAATTGATGCCCCAACGATCCGGAGATTTTTTCCTCATGATACTCAGATCGCCATTCACATCGTATGAGGCTGGACAAACATCAGAATCGCATTTCGTGACACTAAGGCCTTGTTCCACGGATTTTATGATTTGAGAGATATCCTGCTTCTCTTTTTTACCTGATTTGCATAAATTGTTTGCAGCATACTTGAGTCCTTGATACCACGAGCGATGCCCACGCTTCTCTACGTAGACGCTTGATGGTACTTCAATATCGTTCCCACCAAGCATTTTACATGAGGCTGTGTAAACACAGTCATTTCCATCACCATAGCGTCGGAAATTTTTGGGCATGCCGGGACCAATTTGAACTGAAGCCGAAACAAGATCAGCGGCTCCTTCCAGTACATCAATTTCAGGTGCTCCACGTCCCTGGTTTGGATTCAGCCCATGGCCTGGGTTATCATCGCACGCACTGATGCGCTGATTTGTTGAATTAAATACGCTGTCATCACACTCGCTGTATGAAAATGGCCATATGCGATTCGTGGAAGCAGTGAAGATTGCACGGCCCAAATTGCCCAACATCCATATGCCAGGCCAAGTTGGATAGTACATGATGGTTTTTACCCGTGAATGTGGTCCTTCGGCTATGTCCGGATTACCTGATTCCTCGCTCACAACACCTGGTAATTGGGCGCGAACTTCGAGAAGCCCTCCCTGGAAACAAAACTTATTCCACGACTGCACCATTCCAGCTCGATAATACTAGGCAAATATTGTCAGGAGAATCAAGGCAGGGCATTCCGCTACTGGGCACTTACAAATGATACATTTTGATACCCAGGTTTGGTCTGGTAATTATTCCAAACTCGGATAGTGTTGACTTCATCGATGATCTTGATTTGAAAGTAGCATGTCTTACCGTTCTTGTCACAAGTAGTTGAAGTCATATTGTGAGAGTAGAGCTCCAGAGCATTGTTCACACCATCAGGTTTTTCAAGTGATGTCCACATGTGATCATGTCCAGGCTTGAACGAGCGTCCTGGTTTGTTGTATTCATCACTCATCACAAGTTCCCATTTTTCTCCCCTTGACGTTGTGTAAAGCTTGTGTTTTTGAGGTGTTGATGAATCCACCCATTCACGAAGCCCGGATGAAGTCCTGTACTTGGTAAATGCAAGCACAGATGCCGATAAATGCAAAAGTAGTGCAGCACAAGTGTAATGAGAGATCAGCATCAGGCTTCTGACAAAGTCTTTGATTACAAATGTGCCATGATGAGAAGCACAACATTAAAAGAAAGAATTTCCAGTCGGGTATGTTTGGGAGGGGACTGACTGCAAGGTACAGAAGCGAAGTGATGAGATTCAGTCTGAAGAAAATCGCAATGATATGACTTCTTTTTTTGAAGTGACTGCCAGTCAAACCATACTTATTCGGGTAACAAGCCCAAAACTTTCTATATTTGCATGTTTTCCAGCTACTTTCTGTGCATACTATGTGGTCAAGAACGCTTTTTTTTCGTTTTCTTCAGGCGCTTAGCTGACTTGTAATTTTTAGTGCTACCATGATGAGCATCAGTATTGTCGTCGTCAGACTCACGATCATGACGCTTGCCACGCTTCGAAGCAAGTTCTTTCATTTCATTTGTAGCGATACGTTGAGCCTCTCCTACACGCTCCTGCATGATCAAAACGGTTTGCTCATCGCATGGGTACGCGTCCAATTTTTTTCCTAGCAAAAACTCGATCCGCTGATATAATTCCACATCGTATTGGGTCACAAATGAGACAGCTATACCAGCGCGTCCAGCGCGGGCAGTTCGCCCAACTCGATGGATATAGTCTTTACCATGCGTCGGAATATCATAATTCATCACCACATCGACGCTCGGTATATCCAGACCTCGACTTGCCACATCCGTACAAACTAAAATTTTCCGAGTTTTTGCTTTGAATTTGTTCAGAGCTCCAAGTCGATTCGGTTGTGACATCTGACCATGTAAGCAAATCGCTTGAAATCCCAAATTTCGCAGCATTAGCGTGACCTTCTGGGTCCCATTGCATGTGCTTGCAAAAATCAAGATTGATTGCCCGGCGACTTCGTTGAGAATGTAGGAAAGATAGCAATCTTTGAATTTTGCGGGAATGAAAAGATAGTGTTGGCGTAAATTTTCTGGCGTTGCAAATTTGTGGGTTATTTCGATTTTGATCGGATTCAACAACGATGCACGTTGTAGTTTTGCAACTTTTGAAGTCATTGTAGCACTAAATAAATAGGTGTTCCTTTCGCTTGGCATCAGCTGGACAATCTGATTGATTTCTTCTTCGAAATCCATACTCAACATTCGATCCGCTTCATCTAACACCAAGAATTTGATAGTCCGTAAACTAAAGCCTTTGGTGTTTTCTAAATGGTCAACCAGTCGACCAGGTGTGGCTATAATGATATGTGGTTTCCTGGCCAAAGCAATCTGCTGATTCATCATATCAATTCCACCTACAACACATGCGCATTTCAAGCCGATTGACGCACCTAATGCTTCAAATTGTTCACTAATCTGATATGCTAATTCCCGTGTAGGTGCCAATACAAGTGCGTACAATCGCTGCGGTGAGCGCAACAAGGATTGTAAAATCGGAATCACAAATGCTCCTGTCTTTCCGGAACCAGTCTCAGCAAGTCCAATAAGATCACGTCCTGCTAACCCGTGCGGAATAGCTTCCTGCTGGATTTTACTGGGTTTTGACCATCCCAAAGATGCAATTGCTTCACATAATGTCGCATCAACACCAAGCTGCTCAAATGTTTGATCACCAGAGAATCCATCGCAATTATCACCAGAAGGATTAATGATACTTTCAGCATCGTCCCCACTTTGTGGATTTCCTACCATTATACACAATCTGAGCGCAATGAAGACGTTCTGCTTGAGTGGCTTTGCTGTTCTAACCGATAAGTGATCGTTAACTTGCTACATGTACAACTATATCAAAGCCCTTCGGGTGTCATCACGCAGTCTTTGGGCTGTATCCAATGCATCGATCAGTTGCGAATATATCATTTGGCCGCTTGATATCAGCAGCAACCGTATTTGCTGTTGACGGAAGAATCATTGAGCCGTGATACTCTTGAGAGTTAGCGAATGAGCACAAATTCATCGGAATTTTTACTCTGCCTAATACGTTGCTGTTATCTCAAAACCAATATGCTCTCCAGTGTAGCCTAGACTACAAACAGTCATTAAGTTCCCACCGATGATCACAGGAGTTATTGCGACTGCGGAGCAGGTATTTGCGGTCATATGATACTGCTAAGGAGTGAGTCGGTGAACAAAACATTTTCATTGCGCTGTTTAACTTCGATCCCAGAATGACATCAATTATTCCTACTGAATTACTGAAGTCCGCCAGAGAATAAATCAAGGAGAGAGCTTAAACCAGAACGCTGAGGTTGGACGCCGTAAAAGTTTTCGCCGATTTTGTCGAGATACTGTTCCAAACGACTAGATGAGCATCACACCACATGCGATTATTGATATGAGCTTACCTTTTCGAAAGATTTATCCCGTGTGAGAGCTGCAGCATATCGATCTTTTAAAAGTTGGTACAATGGTAATGCGTCTCTCTACAGCAGAAATACATCAGAACAATCCCCTGACTTTTGTTCTTCGCACAACGCACCTCCAGCGTTCTGAGCAGAAACCGAATAAAATGACACAATGGTGTTTCCAACGAGCAATTAGCTTTGATTTGAAATGTTTCGAACAGCTTGTTTGCATCTTTCAAGTTTTCCAAACACAAGAGCCTAGCAAAACATAAGGGCTTCAGTATTTAATGAGTGCGCGTTGGAACACTCGTATACCGTACTGAAGCACGCTGCGAGCAATATACAGGTCAAATTCGCTCGGATATCCTTCTTTCGACCAAGTAAGTAAAAATTCAGCAAATTCTTCAGGTTTTTCTGCATGCAAATAATGTTTTGCTGCTTGTTTATACTCCATTCCTTTGAAATATGCTCGCGCTAACAATAATTGGATCTCGGGGTGTCCTTGCTTTCTACTTCCTTCAGCAGCGGACCACCTGTGGAAGTGATCTAGGTTAGGCTTCTAATACAACACCAGGAATATGGGCTCATACTTGACTGCATTTCGCAGAAAACTTGCAAGCTCCTTACTGAATCCTCCTTCAGCGGCAAATGCGTCGTTGATGCTAAATATCAAGTCTTTTCATAAGAAGAATGGTGAAATAAGTATCTTGATTTCGAGAGAAAGCGTTTGCGAACTTTTTGTATACTCATCAACTTTGCAGTGGTAATCTGTGAAGACGGTGAGCATCATATTAGCCATCTCGGCTGCCGCGTTCGCCTGCTTATGCTTGACCAGTATTTTTGCAGCATCTGAAGCCAGCTCAATAGACTCAGTCGGCTGTTTCACCGATGCTTCACTTTTAAGAGTCCGCATGAACAGTGTCTTGTACATCTGTAGAGCACCGTAATAATCCCCGCTTTGAAGTTGTTCATCCAGTTTACGAGAGATATTGTCGATTGCCATGACTTTCTTGCAAACTTCATCCTTTCCAGGCTGTGTTTCTCGAGTCAATGCAATCGAGCATTCTGGAACGGCATTTTTGGCTGCTCCTCGTGCTATTGCTCGTCGATTCATTGAGAGTGACCTTCAGTTAATTCTTTATTAGTGGCCTCTATGCATGAGGATATACCGTGTCACACGAGTGCAGGCTCGCAATGATTAAGGCTCATGTTGTTTTTAATCATCGTTTGATCATCTAGTTGGCACATCTAGATTAAGCAAAGCAAAAGGGTTAATCTCAGGAATGAATTGGTTAGGTGAAAGCAGCAATGAGGTGGTTCTGCAGCTTTATATGTCAGTCTCATCTTCTGTATATTTCTGGAATAGTAAAGCTGGAATTGTAACTCAAAATTGCTCTATGTTAAATTTCCAGAATATCATTTAGTCTTTTTATCCCTGAAACACGTACATTGGCACAGATGAGCTTGTCCAATCACCATTCGTACCATTCTCGTACAGCCTTAGGCCACGGGCTCATGAAAAACCCGAGACATTTCGCTAATATGGTTTCCGGAAAATCAAAATTAATGGAGCCCTTCTGCAGTAATCCATGAACTATTCGGATGCATGCTTAATATCAGAGAATTGAATGATGAGTAGCATTGCTCGATTTCAATGAGCCAAATATGCTGAAGCCCGAGGTGTACAAGTTGCTGATTGATCTTTTGACCTGAACTGACTCTCTCACTTGATTGTACAGAATCCAAATAACGAAACAGTTCGCTGATATTGCCTTAAATCTATACATATTTCGGCCATCCCATCCATACTCGTACATGACCGCGACTTCAACACCGCCTGAGATTTACCCCGACAGTGGATCCTTTACCATCGCAGTGAAAGTGCTAAAGGATGGACCTCAATCAGGGCACTTTCAATTCATCACAACCATTATAGAAATGATGAGTCGACTTACACACACTGCGCATAAGAAGCACACTGGTATCTTCATCAACAAAACTCGAGCTAGCTATTACCATGTTCGGCCTCTCCGCAATTTTCGAAAACTTGTGATCGAGTTTTCACATTCGATTTATGATATGATCTTGCATCGATTATGCCAACTTTGTGGCGTGAGCACACCTGATTCGAACGTCAGAGTTTTATACGCTACTCAGATTCGTAAACGTTGCTCATTTCTAAGGTCACGAATGAGAGGGTTATATGCGCAGATCACACGGTCATGTTTATTATGAGCTCAAGAGTCACACCAATAATCGAGATGACATCATTCCACGCTCTACCTCTTACATTGGAGGCTATATCTTGGAGTTGGCTTTCGAACAGGTTTGGTGAGACAGGGCCGACACAGGCAATGTTGGGAGATATATTGTTGATTCTTTTTCCAGCTTAGAGATGTGGTGCGGATTTTTATCGAGACGTCTTTGCACAATTGTGCGCTAAAGGATATCATGATCGCATTAGTTTTACATGACAAAATATAGCATTACAATCTTCCTCACCGAATATGGAAATGCCATTCTATGTAAAAGCAGCTTCCCGGGTTCGACATGACAAGAAGCACTTGATGTTTTGCACGAAGGATGGCCAAAAGTACTGGCGAACCGCCATAGTCGCACAATCTATGTCCAAGGGCTCAGACTTTGAACATTGACTAGTGTGCACTAGTTTCATTGACGAAAACTTCAAATGTCCGGGTTTCTATAGACGAGGTGCAATTATCTGTGCTACCATCTAGGCGCATGACCTCAAACATCTGCATCAATGTGATACTTAATTATCTTGCGGTATGATTCGAGACTGATACACTCATAACTCGCTAGAGATATTATAGTAGTGAAAGCTCGTACTCCAGGTGACCTAACGGGTGAATATGATGTCCCCTGATCGAATTGTGGGGATGCCGATTGAAATGATGTTCATTCAGCCAATTGGATGACCGACAC
>CACSLJ010000354.1:0-24729 GCA_902706625.1 Albugo laibachii | reverse complement strand
TCTGTGGTGATATCGAAATCGAGAGGTCGTGCGCGCATTATGCCACTTCGTGCATTGTGACCTGATCGTCGGTAGACGTGACGCGATGATTGCTCATGCCTACTGTTGCTTCGATTATTTTTTGTGGGTTCGCTCAGAGAGCGGCCAACCGTTTGCTTCAGTAGTTGGCAAGGTATCATTTGCTGCTTTTCGGGGTGCGCAGAAGCAGTATCCTTTCAGAGTTGAGCGCCATGGTGAATACCTTGGGCATTTGCGTTCAGGTATGGGTTATCCCTGCTTGCATGACTTTTGCATGCGAGGAAACAACCCTTTCCATATTGCCGATTTTAACCAGCACTGGTGGCTACAGTCCTCGTTCATATTTTCTGAACCAAGGGTAGCAGTCTGCATGGCTGATGCCTTATAAAGAATTCGTGAGAAGTACGAGGGAGAAGATTCGTGGCATCGATAAAGGATTATGCGTGAACATGTTCTTTCTTTGCCATCCGTTGGAACAATACATGATACAGTGCGCGTGCAAGGGCGTGTAAGGCCGTTTGAATCAACTGGGCGGCTTCCTTCAGAATTTGAGCATGTTGCACCAGCCTTGGCAGAGGCAGGAATAGCTACACATAAACGGTGTGAATTATGCAGAGGATCAGATCACAATGCACGAAGTGGCATAATGCGCGCACGACCTCTCGATTTCGATATCACCACAGATTTTAGCAAAGGAAGATAGAAGACATGCAACAACAAAAATAAACAAAGCTTTTTTACACGTAAAGTCAATATCCTGTTCTTTAATCATCGACGTGACTGATATAAATTTATAAAGCCAATCAGATTAAAGAAGGTGAGTGATGTAGAAGGAAAGTGAGTGATATGGAACGACTCTCAATCGCAAAATATTCCTTCTTTTTTGTGCTGTTTGTACTTTCCGTTTCCTTGATTCCTCGTGCATACTGAACGGCGTAATGAAGCCATTCAGGATATTTGCTCCAATCTCCTTTATCTTAATCTTTGTATAATTCTTCGCTCTACAGATATGGCGTGCCATTCTGGACGAAGAAATGAGGCCATTCAAAGGCTCGTTCCAGTTCGAATCCTCCTTGTCTTCGACTTCACAAAAGGTGACACCTTTACCGCTGAGCTGAACTTCAGCGCTATCCTGAATGGTGAAATGAGGTCATGCAGGAAGTTCGGTGCGCACCCAATTCAGCTCCTCTTTCTCTTCTTGCAGATATCCTCGTATACTTGACGGAGCTTTCACACCGTCCTGAATGGCGTAATGATACCACCAATGGTCTTCAAGCCATTCCCAATATTCTACGTCTTCGTCTTCTCCTCTTGACAGGGCGGTCATATCAAACTGAGTGGCGTAATGAGGCCAGCTAGGGTCATCGAGCCATTCCCAATATTTTTTGTCTGAGTCTTTTCCGCTTGGCAAGACTGTAATATCATCCTGATTGGTGTAATGAGACCATACAGGAGATAAATTCTTACTCTGTTCCTCCCTCTCTTTGTTTCAAAAACCTTTAGGTCTGAAATGCTGGGCTGGGCTTGAGAACCATCCCGAAATGGCGAAATGAGGTCATCCAGGTGGTTCAATCCGAAGCTGATCCTTGCTTTCTTCGTATTTTGCGCACGAATACTACGAATCTTCGATGATCGCCACTTCGTACTCGTCCATAGCGGCGACATGATGCAATTTGAGTGCTACATCTGCATTTCTTGAGGCTTTATCCACCTCTTCTTCTACCGCTTCCGACAGCACTTGCATCTTCCCCAAACAACCCTTCATTTGCGAGGCTTCTGACGTCCGCAAGTACAAGCTTTCAACCACATGGTTGAAGCTTTTCCCCACCTCCTCCGATCTTTTTTCCGCTTTATTTTTTCTACGCCTTCGCTTCCAAATAATGGAAAAATATTATGTCCAGATCCTACTCCACTGTAACTACGTCGATCTCCAGTTGGCAAATCTTCGCCAACGCGCTGTTCAGTTGCGCCGCCTTGTCCGCCAGCGAGCGAGACAATTCTTCGTCTTTCTTCCATTAAAATGCCCACTTGAGTCATGCGGTGTCTGACCGGCTCGACAGAAACGAACGTTGGGAGCCTCCGTCATGACGTATGGAAAATTAACGAATGTCGTAGTTCTTTTTTGTGCTCTGGTTTTCTTCAGTTAATCAAGCCGATTGCGGTAAGACCCACCCGATCACATTTGTAACATATCGTAGAGTGCCCATTAAGCTGTGTGCAAGATGATTTTGCTACAATCTCATAGCCTTGAGTGGAAGCGAATTCGTTTTATACGATTTCTATGGCTACGCGAATGTCAAATTCAACTTCAGCAAGCCGATTCGGTGGCTGTAGCAACTTTTTGTAAACGTTATCGTCATATCTAATGCTGTTTTTTTGTACTCCACTTCTACTGTGTATGTATATGCCAGCTCTCAAATCAAGCTTTCGACCAATCATACTATTTTGCGTAAATGGTGTACCAAGGCGGTGTAGTTTGGTATACTGTTACTGTATGTGTTGGTTTTAAAGGATGGTATGAGTGGCTTTTGCGAGCTATTACCAGCAAGAATGGCAAGCACAGGAATGGCAGTTCAAGCGCTTCTGGATTGGTTCAACCGATATGGTGTGGTTTTATGATGGGTTTCCAATCAATTTTCTCATTTCAAAAACGAGATTATATAACACTTAAGAAAAATGCTGGGTTCTCAACACCATTTGGTCACGGCGTATTGTCCTTGGGCAAATGTAACGGTGAAAGTGATGAATCGCCAATTATTGAAAGTCATGCGTTCGCTCCTAAGCGAGCGCAAACAAAGGATCGGATGCTGGCCAACTCTACTTTCTTTGTGTCAGTCAACCTTAAATCAGCTTCCATCCAATCGATTTGGTGGAATGGATCCAGTGACGGCTTCCAATGAACTGCCGCGACAGGATCCTATCAGTGTACTATACCAGCCACCGGGAGGGACGCAATTTTCCTCGTGTACGGAACAAACCCTAACCGCCGCGCAGCAGCAACACATCGCAGAGATACAATCTACACTTGACAACATGCATAAAAGGGTTTCCGAGGTGACGAAAACAAAGAATGAAGCTGCGAGGCTTCGCCACAACAGAAAGCATGGCGTGTCGCCCGTCAATCTCGAGATCGGAGGTTTTTTGCTGTATGGGAATGTTATACGACGGACAAACAAAATCATACAGCATTGGAAAGGACCCTACCGTGTAGTGGCAACAACAAATGGGTGGACATATCATATACAAGAGCTGGTTGAAACTTTTGCTATCCTTACACGGCATGTCACGAGATTGAAGTTTTACAGCGAGAAGGATTTGGAGACAACGCAAGATTGGAAAGACTACGTGGTGTATGCAAGTGGCAGACATTTGGTACAAAATTTCCAGGAGTGCCGTATCAATCCAGACAAACATAAATGGGAGGTTCTAATCCAATGGATCGGTTTGGATGCCACGGAAAATTGCTAGGAGCCGGCCAGCATCTTGCTTGAAGATGTCCCGGTGCTATTTAAGAAATGAGTCAATGCCGAGCCTCACGCGGAACCTTTGAGAGCTTTCATACAGCATGAAAGTTCAAGAAGGAGAGTGAAATGATGGGCTCGGTATCAATAACAGGTGTCAGCCATCGAAGATCGCGTGTATCTTTCCATTAAAACGGGTTCCGAGAAAATCTTTAATAATACACTTTTACATGTAGAGTTATAGGGTAGAGCGGCTCCAAAGCTGTCAATAGCCGCACACTTTTTTTCTTCTCCCATTAGACCACTCCGGCAGTTAGTGTGGAATACACCTATCTTTAAGACTCATTATATTATTGTAATGATGTATAGAATACTCGGATATAACGTACTACAGGCACTATTATCATTAGTACAGACAAACCCCTCAAATTGATAAATCAAAATCGTACCAAGTTTGTATCCATTTCTAGAGGTAATAGAAGAGATAAAGGTATCATTTTACACAGAAACTGAGAACTTTTCCGTCACAAAAGTTACGATTCACTGGCGAGTCCACCAGGAAGGAAAATCACTGATCCACAGCCAATGAACACTACCGCGCACTATAAATACGCTGAACTCTTCCACACCCCTTTGCACGCATGTCTACGCGCGCGTATATTGATAATAGATTCAAAGTCAATTAGTTAAAATACTCACCTCAACTTAAAAGATTGATACATATTCTATCTATTATCTCCACTAGCTCGTACACATCGTCATCCAAGATTCCCGTGAGGCGCCAGCAACTAGTGACAGAAGATTTTATTAACATTTCCCAGGCGTCCTGTACCGAACGAATTGCTTCCAGCACGTCCACTCAGCGCAGCAACTCGATTTATACCTGCATGGTTTGTCTTTCCACGTCGTGTACACGCTGCAACTAGGCGTCGAAGCGCTCGACGACGCGGCGATTCTGGAGCTTGCTGATCTTCAACTTGAACTGACGGTTGATGCCAGCGTCCTGTCGTTGCAGATAGGACGTCGTGTTTGGAGGAAGCATTTGAACTGTCACGTTAAAAAGCGGAGCGTCGAGGCGATGAGACGACACGTTGTCAAGAAGCAAAAACACGTGCTGATTTTCCGCATGCATTCTTTCATTGAAGCTGGCAACCCAGTGCTGGAACAGCTCGGTTGTCATCCAGGCTTTTCGAGTGCTGCTGTAGTCGACGCCAATCTTGGAAGTGCTCTTCCCTCGGAAACACCGTGGCTGGAGGCTCGCTCCGACGAAGAGCAGCGGAGGCTTGAGAGAAGCGTCTGCATTCCACGCAACGGCGACCGTAATGCGCTTCTTTATGTTCTTTCGTCCTAATAATCGCGGTGCTGAGATGGATCGGCTTGGTGCCGTGCAGTAGAAGTACGCCGTTTCATTCATGCTGAATATATTACGGCGCGCGTAGCTGCTTGTGATGCGTCGCAAGTCAGACCGACCTTTTTCTATGTCAGCAATCTTGACTGAGGAAGCTTCTCCGTGCGTGATGTTAGACGAAAGCCCGTGGCACTTCTGAAAGCTAGAAAGCCAGCCATTGGAAAACGTCAAAGCCAACAGGTCGTTTAGGGGTGACCGTGCTGCCTCCGCAATCAATCGCTCTCGAATTGCGTCTGCTTTCTCGCAAATTGTTGCGCCTGTGACGATTGGGATCCTTATCTCTCGCACTCGCGAATCCACCAAAGAAGCTCTAGTTCGAGCTGTGGTGACCCAATTGATCGGTTTGACTTGTGCGATGGATCCAAGCTGTCATCTTTTGATGCTTTCAGCACACGGTGGATCGCCATTCTGGAGGGTGGAACTCTAAGCTTAAACGCGACAAGTGTCCATTCAGCGAGCTGATGTTGAGTCATTTCAGGATGTGCTATGTGGTGCACGCGGAGCTGTTTTTTCTGCATGTTGGTGAGGCGTGCGTACTGCATGTCGCTCTAGGTTATTATTTGCGTGCCAGTCAAATTCAAAAGAGTCAGAAAATAGCTAATACACATAATTATCGTTTTTGAAGGGGTACGTAATAGTAGCGATGTCTCAATTTGAGGGATTTGTCTGTAACCACCAAATTTGGGTCCAAAAAGTATTCATTTTGGCAAGGAATGCACAACGCTCCGAAATAAAATTATAGAAGGAGCTAAACTACGAGCTGACGGACGGTATGCGGGCCGATGTGCAACTTGTGCATGTCGGTCACGAGCTCAAAGATATCTTCGCCAAGTATGTCGGCGTGAAGCCAGCCGTTTGCAACAGTGGCTTGTGTCACCGCGCCCCAACCTCCTGAGCCCATCGCATCGCTACCAGAATGTTTACATTGAAGAGCTGCTCACCATTAATCTTGACGTTCTTCTTTCCCATTCCATCCACTTTCTCCAGCACCTCGTCAAGCTTGTCTACCATGTGCGCATTTCTGATCTTGTTCATCTGGCTTTTGAATGACTGGATGATGCCTGCATCCTGTGGCTGTAAGTGTGCACTAGTATTGGGAGGGAGGAAGTGGAGCGTAACGTTGGGTAATTGTTCGCTCACTCAGTGCGGTGACGCGTTGTCGAGCAGGAGGAGCACATGCGATCCATACCCTGCATGTTCTCGTTGAAGTGCGCCAGCCAACAACGGAAAAGCGCAGTCGTCATCCACACTTTCGCAGCGTTGGCGTAGTCCAAACCGATTTTACTCGCCGATTGCGAGTTGAAGCACCGAGGCTGCCTCGAAAAGCGGCATATTACAAGAGCCGTCTGCGTTCGTGGCGATCGCTACCGTGAGTTTGTTCTTGATCTTCTTTCGACTTGAGATGCTCGCTTTTGTCACGGAGGTTGAAGGCGCCAAGCAGTAGAAATAAGCAGATTCATCCCTGTTGAAAATGTCGCGAGGGATGTATTTACTGTTGATCATTCATATTCCATTCCAGTAAGTGTCCAGTTGCTTGGTGTAGCTGTACTGGAGTGAAGTGTGAATTGTTGTAAAAACTGATATCGTTGTTTCTTGAGTTGTGTTTCGATCAGCGGAACCTGTAGCCCATCCTCTGAAGGAGGTAGGTACAAGAATTCGGACTTGATGAGTTGAACGTGTGTTAAATCCCGCTCATGCTTTCGGCTTAAAACAACCCGAGTAAGCATTGACTGCCAACGTCCACATAAATGTTGGGGTATGCTGAAATGCGTTGTAAAATGCCATAATCCTGATAAGATCATGATTTATGCCATTAGTAATCGGCCGCGAACTGTTCTGGCTCGACGAAACCACTGACGGAATCCACGATAGAAACGGTCTTCTAGAAATTCGGTCATTAAATCTCCCACTGGTGATTAACTGAATGAAATGCCCAGGTACCTCCGACTCGGTTGTGGAAAGTACTTTCAAGTTTCCAACCGGTGAACAGAATTGAAGTCGATTTAAAGCGAGCAAGGTTGACTTGGACAAGTTCAACCTTGGACCAGAACCTTAGCTGGACGATCGCGAGCTGTGCCTCCACTCCACCGAGCGAAGACGATAATAAGGTCGTATCGTCGGCAAAAAACAGACTCGTTGCGGCATTCGTTGGCGTAATGCATATTCCTGGTCCTTCATTCCTCCGCAGCAAATTTCCCAACGGCTCAATCGTCATGAGGAACAGGAGTGCTGAGAGTGGATCACCTTGCTTCACCCTTCGCGAAGGAGTGATATTCGGTAAAAGCGTTCCATTCAACAACTTCTGTTCAACATTCGTGTTGTTGTACAGAAGCTTTGTCCACTGGATGAACGAATTTCCACAATTCATTTTCGACAAAACCGCAAACATGTTTGACCAATCCACTCGGTGTTACGCTTTCTCAAAATCGAGAAACGTTGCGTATGCTTCTTCACCACGATGGGTGACAAGATCCTGTAGGTCGCTCATGAAGCGAATGTGGTGGTGAATGGAACGTCCTCACAGAAAAGCTTTTTGATACTCGTGGATCAATTGTGGAAGTACTCGCTGGAGTCGGTAGGCGAGTACCTTCGACAATACCTTCACATCCACGCACATCAATGCTATGGGACGATAGTTGTCAGGATCCGCACGAGATCCTTTTATGTAGAGCAACGTGATTGCCGAGCTCCGCTGAGAACGCAGCGAAGTGCCTCGTCGAAGCTGATCGTTGAAGACAATCTGCAGACATTCCCCAAAGACGCTTGGAGCGAGTTGGTAGAATGCAGCCGGCAATCCGTCCATACCGGGGGATGAGTAACCACGCATATGTTTGATGGCTTCTTCCATTTCGTTTTTTGTTAATGAAGGAGACAAAAAGGATTCATCCGAGCTGGATAATGTTTTTGTGATTGAACTAATGATTATCGCTTGCTTTTGTGCACAAAGGTGCAAGGGAAGTCCAACTGTACTAGAGTCATCGCCCATGATACCACCCCAGTGGTCTGTAAACTGAAGAGTGATATCGATCGCATTCGTCGAGATCTGTCCGGTCGAAAGAAGAACTTCTTTCAAAGGTACTCGATGACATGTCGAATCTACCTGCCGAAAGAAATGCTGCGAAGATTGCTCCATGTTGTTCATATGATAGATGAACATGAAGTCTTGATTAAACTTGGACGAACTCGTTAACCGCTCATGGTAAGAGCGAAGCGCTGCCTCGTAAATCTGTTTATCGTGTTATTGATTGGAATTTCGAAAAGTAGTTACAGCCTCCTTCAAGACTTCTTGAGCTCGAATGACATCTGTTTCCTCCTGACGACGGATCTTCTGATGAATTCGTTGTAATAAATGCTTCACGTGCTTCGTCCATTTCTCGCAGACAGTGCCGGGGTTAGTCGAAGCACGAAGTTGTCCCAAGATACGGTCTGCCTCCTCCCCGATCGCTTTTTTAATGATTGGATAGTCGAACAAGGACAAAGGACATTTCCAATAACCACGACCTTGGAGCTGAGATGGATTGACGAAGGTAGCAATATGCGCTAGATGATCACCCGTGTGGGGGAGTGAAACATAGCTGGATTCTTTGTTCAGTGACTGGAAAAGAGATTCCGACAAAACGATGTAGTCCAGTCGGTTTTTTCGTGGTTGAGGTCCAGAAAAGACACGTTCTTCAGGGTGGTGTTAACTCATGCGTCAATGACACCTAGGTTGGAAATCTACTCCAAACAAGAGAGTCGACTTGGCTCGTGGTGGTGAGTACCGCTGGAACAGTCCAAGCTGGGGAATAAGGTTGTATTTAGGTCTCCACAAACAATATGAGTTGCGTTCGTTTCGAAAGCTCCAGCAGACAGCTGGTCAAAAAATGGTTTTCGCTCTACTAGATCCACGGGAGCATATACGTTGTGTATGTACAACGGAGCTCCAAGTATCATCAGTCGTACTACCAGAGAACGGTCTTGAACGGTGAGACTGTGAAGAGCCTCAGAATTTTCAAATCCAGGAAAGTCGCTGCGAATAATTGTCAGAACACCATTTACTTTTTCCCGAATGGGGTAAGAATGAAGGCTATTCTTATCAATGACAAAATGTCGGCTTGGAAACGTTGAAGCCAGGTGAAAACGAAACATCTTCATGAAAACGAAAAGGTCTTCAGGTGCTGACGATCGCGAAAACGGGTGTCTTGAATGCAACAGATTGTATGTTTCGAAAGTATGTGCTGTATAAAAAGGTGACCATTCTTTATGATACCGTTTGTATTAACGGAAAGAATGGTCTTGTTCTTCCAAGTGGAGTTGGGTGGCAGGCTTTCCTTAGTAGAGGACACCAAGAGATCCTGCAACGAGTGTTTGAACTCCCGCTACCTCCGTTAGCTGCAATATGTATGCTTCCTCCGGAAGAAAAATTGTTGATCGGTGGAGGACCGCCAAATCATCCACTACTGGGGTATCCCAATGTGCATCAAACCACTCACTCAAAATTAAACTGCCCAATGCGGAGCGTAGAAGTAAGAGCAGCGAGATTATTGATAGCAACCGATAATGGTGTGCCGGGATCCAAAGTACTGTGTGACCCGTAAGATGTTGGATCCAGTGATCGTTGGTGAACAGACTGGGTGCGGTACACATGAGCATCAACTCGAAGAAGAAGAGCGAAAGCGTGACGCGTTGTAATTCGTACATAGCAGGGGAATCTCTCCACCATTGTGCGACGGAAGCGAATAACTCCTGGCGCTTAGATGGTACGTTTCCACCAACTCGCTTCGCCCATTTGTGAAGAAACGTAGTGTCGTAGGAGGGCTCGGACGCTGCGAGTATACGATTCATCATGTGAACTCGCGCCACTTCAGCTAATGCAGGAACATTGTACCGCATGCTTTTAAGAAGCACCCCATGCAGAGCAATTGGGTGCTTGGAGCCAAATTTGATAAGGCCGTCTCCGTTGCTGGTGTGTAATACGTGTTTCGCCGCTTTTCAGACATGAATATCGGCACGAGGGAGCGTGTCCGTTGCGCTGAGAAGTTTGGCCGACTTGATATCCTCAATAAACAAGTCCACCACTTCGCCAACACGAGTAGGGCGATCATCCTTCTCTACCCGTGTGTGATTTTTCCTCAGAAAATGAGCTGCTTCTTTCGAAGAAGCGACGTAATGTGGCGCTTCAATTCTGAATGGTACGATTTGGTATCGGTTGCCGAATTCTCTTTTCGTCGTGACATCAATTTTTGAGTACTCCATGTCGATAGATTGCAGAACGTCAAAGTAATTAGCGGTGGCAAGTCCCCGCAGCTGTCGTGGTGGGACCTTGCTAAGCAAGCTCTTAAAACTGTCGATCTAGTGGTTTCGTTTATTTCCGGATCGAACGATTGTCCAAGGTGGAACCACGTGAACCGGAGTGACTTGTTCGGAGCGAGTTGCGGCAGGTTCCTTTGTTGGAGGAAGTACCTTGTCTTCTGGGGAAGAAGAGTGCCGGTCCGGTGAGGACGGCATGGAAATGTCTTTTTCGCCAGAAGTGCTTTCAGACGGAGCAATGCCTCTTGGGTCGTCGGTGCTCGTGTCGGTTTTGTTCGTTAATGGCATTCTGGAAAGCCATTTGGCTATTTTTTTGTACGTTTTTGTTGCTTTGCAGCTTTACTGGCCGTTGGAAGAAGTGGTTGTACGGGCTGCTGATTGGGTTTCAAGGTTGGTACCGTCCGCTGTAAGCAGTAAGGACTGCGCTGACGCATCCTTGACCGTTCAGCAGGGAGCGAAGCTCCTTTTCCACGAGCAAGATAGTATCTGCCATCGATACATATCTGCTAACAGACTTTTCCAGACACCAACAGCGGTAGCGGACAAGGGACGGAGCGAAAATACAGTCTCCAGGTGGTCATCGCTATGCACTGCGAAGCCACTGCCTCACGGTAATAGGCATAGAGAATTCACACCCTGCCGAGTACAAAGCGGACGCAAATGTCCTTGGACTGATTTCAGGGCCAAGTCCAAAAATTTCCAAAAAAAAACGCAACCCGAGAACATCGTAGTCACGAAACGAGTAATGGTTGCCCAGTATTGTGATTCTTTCGTGCGCTAATGTCTGGCAAACCGCTTCACTCGTGACCAGAGGCGCAAATTACTCCCTGGTACCTTTGCTGGTTGGCCAACCTTTTTTCTTGAATAAAGCCCACAAGATCTCATTACCATGATCCCGGGCAAAGGAGTGGAGAATTTGGACGGGTGGAGTTCGCACCAGTGCTTGACCCGTTTCCAATACCAGGGGAAACGTTGCAATGGGGATTTCGAATGGTTTCGCCGCTTCCAAGTGAGCGGACGGAACCCCCCAGCTAGGACGATCGTCCTCAAACAGTTTTTCTATAGCGTGAAGATCTGCAGCGAGAGATTCGGGCATTTCAACCTTGAATGCCATCTTCTTGTGGGCTTTATCCTTGCGGATTTCTTCGTTGCCCTTCAAGATGTCAGCCAGAGTAGGCCAAGGACCGGTTGCCTCCGTGGCGCTACCCGGTTTCGATGTCGACGATGCGCACTCGGCGTTCGCGTCCATGGGTAGGGGAAGGTCGGTGGGGCCCACCAGCCGGTAGGTCGAGGGAGGAGCCGTCAAACGTCGGATGAAGAGACGGGGTCAGATGCCATGGCAACCGCTGATTGGTCAGTGGTCGCAGTCGACACTTCGTTAGGTGGGAGAGACATGCAAGAGGATTCAAGTGCCGCAATCGGAGCACTGATGGCCGACGATAGGGCATGACGGGGTGGAGCATGCTCGGAAGAAGTGATAGTAGGTGGTCCGGAGATGTCGATGGAAAATATTTTCCTCGACGATGCAAAGACGAAGAGTTGTTGTTTCCTGAACAGTCGTTCGGCCATGTTTAATGTTTTGATACGTAAGATCAGCCGCATAATCTAGCGGCCTGTCTAGCTCAGCTGGTAGAGCGCAAGACTCTTAATCTTGTGGTCGTGGGTTCGAGCCCCACGGTGGGCATTTCGTTATCTTATGTAGATGACTCTATTTACTGCGCTGGTACACTAGTTTTCATCCGTCTCCACTCTCGTCTACATGATGATTTTGTTTTTTAAGAGAAATAAATACAAAACAACAAGAATGAAGGGACGCCCCTCTCGCCCCGCAAATTCCAACCGTTTTTGAAATAGTTCATTGAAATGTACCAATGGCCACCTAAATCCCGATTTATATCACTTGGTCTGAAGGCCGCAAAATAAATCCGGCATTTATACCAATTGGTGATTTTCATTTTCATGGCGCGACAGTATCGAGAGGCCTTTTTGTTTTTTTATCTTAAACTTTCAATTCTACAAAAATGACGGAGCTTATTTATGAAAATGAAATGCGCAATACAGGTAATTGGCCAAAAAGAAGAGATTTCAATATGAATACCTTCCCAAAGTGCTTGCGGGAGCCACGCTATTTTTCAGGCCATATGCTTTTACACTTATTACATACTACCTCTGGTCCACATTGATAGGGAAATTTCTTTTGGAAGGCTGTAATTTTTTTCTAAATTGACCAGATAGGACGAAGTGAGCTACTCCAAAATAGCTATGCGAACGTAAAAGAAGTAGACAGTGTTCGAGATCGCTCTCGTTACAACTATTCGCTCAACGACAGCGATTGTCGAGAATTTTTTCACCCACTGCGGCGTTTTGTTCGGATCTTCCGCCCCATTCATCGCTCAGAAAAACAAAGGTACTTTCTGGTAAGAGTGTTCTTAGATGGAGCTACTTCTCAACCTCAATTATTCATTACACGGTTCCTTTCTTCATAGTTGTATGCACTAAATTGCATCATTGAAATGGGAGACTTATCCAATCACATCTACATAAACGAGTTTATATCCAATTAGAAAGTATAGCAACCATATTCCACCAATCATATTGGGTTTGTTGAATGGTGCAATGTTAGCCAATCAGACAGTTTATGTCAGCTCTGTGACCTCTATATTATTATGCGTCAGTGTTTTTGAGTATGCTTCAAGTTCAGTAGCATAAAATAGCTTGCTTCATTTCATACCCTTGCTATATACATTCTTTTTTGTTTCTTTGACAGCCAATCAGCATTCGTCCAACTTATATCTCGTTCATTATGAACCAAACGAAAAGTGAAATGTACCTATTAATGTGGACCAGAGGTAGTAGTTGATAATGTATATGTTGTGTGTCTGAAGCCATTTGAATTGTGCTCGAGCATAACTCCTATGTCTATATCTCCTCGTCATCTCGCAAGATCGGAATAGAGGCTAAAAGTAGACGCTAGATTTGTCCTCTCGATACCTTCGCGCACTGGTATATGCAAGAAAATACGGATATTCTACCAAATTCGTCTGGATTATCCGGAAAATCGACTCCCTCACTACTTACACGACCGCTTGTTGTGGCCCATGCCCCCGCCCGCCGAGTACATGTAAGTCGATTTCTTGCTCAACTTCAGCCTCGGTTTCGATTCCCATTTGGGTCTTCGCCCGCTGCCCTCCCATGTGTGATACAGGTGCGTGCTGATGATGCTCGAAAGAAGGAGCTTATTCTTCGTCACCGTTGGATGCATCTTTAACAAAGGATCGTATGCCTGCTTATTTGTGATCGTTGTCAACGACTTGCCGATAAATTTGCGCAGGCTGCTCAGGCTTTTTATGTGCTTGAGCGGCGCAACCATATCAACGCATAAAGCATCCATGTACTGGAAGTAGCGACAAGAGCATGGGCTGGACTTCCTAGTCCCGATCGATTCCGAACTCCATCGAGAGCTGTCCATCTCCTTAAACTTTCAGGTTGAACGACGACGAGCATCGCGAGAAGTCCTATATTCCTCGAACCGGTGGCGATTGTTAATGAAGTGTATCCGGTAAACTCGACGCACTTACATCTCTTCGTCATATTGTTGGTTTTTAACTCCTTTAAACATTTTCTATCATAAAAATCATGCAATTAAGAACTCCGTAAAATCGGAGCGACAATCAGTTCATGACGCCGTCGGCCATGTAGAGAGTCGGTGGTGGCTATGGCATGCGGATGGCTCTCAACGTTCCAGAATCCCCGCATGCACGAAGCAGCCTACTAAAGGTAAAAAATGAGGAGCTATCGCTCACGCTGGCAGACAAAACAACACAAATGGACAGCGCTTTGGTGAAGATTCACCAATTGGAGATCTACGAAGCTGCAGCAAAAGGATCTCGACATCCTTTTTCTCAAGTTCTTGAAGGTGGGGACGAGCTTCAACCATGCGGCTGATAGGATGGACTTGCGCTTATTGGAAGTGTGGCACATGACGAAACGTCTGAGGCGAACGGAGGAGCTTTCGGAAACGATGTAAAAAGGTGGATGACGATCCAAGAAATTTGCGGAAACACAGGAATTGCATTTAAGTCGCTGCTGTAGCCATAAAGGAGGAATCGTAATATAAGTGTGCAGAGGACGAAGATACCCAGGATCGGCTTCCAATTGGTTTTCCCAGATGACCTAATCACGTCATTCAAGATACTACTAAAGCCCAGCCCACCGATTCAGGTTTAAACTTATATAAAGACGAAAGAGAAGGAGGAACGGAATTATGATCTACTTCCTGAATGGCCTCATCCTGCCACTAAGGACGGTATTCAAGCTCAGTTAAGCATGGAAAGCTTTCAGTTGCTACGAGGAAGATGAAGACATAATACTTCGAGTGGTCTTAAGATCCTAAACGGCCTCATTCTGTCATTTAGGATGGTGATGCTCAGTCAAGCAAAAGCGACCTCAATTTTTAGTAATAAGACGAAGAAGGGAAGGATAAGAAGTGAAACGAGCCTCCCGAGTGGTCTCAATTCGCCGTTAAGAATGGTACAGCCAGCTCTGTTAAGCGAAGAAGCTCTCGAGACGAAGAAAAAGAGGATTGGAGCGAGGATTCTGAATGGCTATAATAAGCCGTTCAGGATGGTTAAGAATTTTTTGGTGTTCAAAGTTTAGGGCTAAGGGTTAAGGTTCATTAATTTATCAATAATAGGCACCATTTTCATTAGTAACCACCACTAATAAAACATACACTTCCGAAATCGATAATTTTCATATTACAGCACTCTTCATTTACAAAACTGATACGCTTTTTGAAGTCTGCTTTGGTGTAGGCCACCCACCAAAATCCAGCACGAGAGCAAACACGACACAACGAGAGTGACGCGGATGCCAACTGCCTCCGCACGCGAACGGATGACAGCGGAGCAGAACTTCGTACTGTTAAAGCTCTAAAGCGAGTAACCCAAACTGTCGCTGCTCGTGCTAAGTAGATGCGTTGCTCTTGGTACAGCCTTTGCTAATGTATCGAATTTCATTTATTATGTTGTTTTGTATTCGACTTCCAGCTCATTGACTTCGAATTTTTCACAAGTGAAAGGGAACTTGATGTTGATATATATATATACATTATCTGGTTGTGATAGACTGGGGTTTTCACCAATTCAACATACCCTTGATTGTCTTGAAAAAACTAGTGTCGGCATGCCCACTCGATACCTCAAATTTCTGACCAAATGCTGCAACCACACTATTTCTTGCGTAGCACTATACAACACCATGTATTCTGCTTACGTGCTTGATGTTGCTATTGTCGATTGACGCATAATCTTCCATGACACCGCACTTGATTTCAAGAAAATATAAATCATGTAGTTGAGCATCTTATATCCACATCTCTCGCCCAGCCAGTTTGCATCTGTGTACTCAACAAGTTCTCCCTAGTTCAAACCATTAAATCGAATCTCAGAATTTTCTAAGTGGTAACATACTTGAGGATCTGCTTGGCTGCCATCCAATGACTCTTATTAGACAACTCGGGCAGTTAGTGCGGAATACACCTATTATTAAGGTTTATTGTATACTTGTATAGAATAATCGGATATAACGTGCTATTAGCTTTGTTTGATAGGTTTAGGCTGCAAAACTCTATAACACAGTAAAGACCGATAAATTTCGTAACGACTTGGAAAAAAAAGAATTAACCGACAAACTGCAAGGAAAGACTAAAAAATCTCTCCATTACCCGATTTTTGCGAAATGAACGTTACTGCAACACTGTACCGACTTGAACAAGAGCAAGCAGCAGATTTAGAGAGTCTTCGACAGTTTGCTCAAGTGAATGGAGCAATTGTGGAGAAGTGTGAAGATCGTAGTGACTTTAATTCTCCGGTTTATGATGAATATTTTCAAAGTGGTGGTAGTGATGCTATTGCATCTCTCACCAACTTCTCGGACGATGAATTTCATGTGTTGTGCTCAACAATTAAAGACGTAATTGCTCCAGCATGGACTACAGGTCGTGGTCAAAAGTTCAAGGTGATGCCCAATGACGCACTTATGATATCATTGTGTGTTCTAAAGCATTACGATACATGGGATAAACACGCTCTCGACTTTATTATTGCAGCCAGCACCTTTCAGAAAATGATAATGAGGGTTATATCTCTTATCGAACAGCCTCTTTATCAAAAATTTATAAAATCTGTAAAAATGACGGATCAAAGAGCTAAAACGCTATTGTTTACGATTTACCGCTAGGCAGTGTATGCAACCGACGTGAAGTTTTAGCCAAGTAATCGCCCCGGTGATTAATTCGATGAAACGAAATGATATTTCTCGAACAAGCATAAGATTTATGGCTTGAAGCTAGAGGCTAGAGGCTACAGTATCCTATCCTGGTATCTGTGTTGGTCTCTCTTGTTATCCTGGATTCATATCCGATCTGACTATCTTCATTCAAAGACATGACTTTCACGTATAATTGTTACAAAATTCGAACGAAGAACTGCTTGAGGAAGATAATGGTGAAAGTTGGAAAAAGTACAGCCACATGTGGGCTGTTCTTGTTGACAAACGCTACCAACGATCACAAAGTTTAATACGAGCTATCCCTCCAAAGAAAAAACCAATGAGAGGAAATCTTACAGTCGAAGACACTCAACGTAACATCCGAGTATCGTCTGATCGTGTCCTTATTGGAAACTACTTTGGACGTGTAAATGCATTGTGGACGATATCGAGAAGTACTTATAAATGGAGTGAAGGAAGTTATACAGCATATCTCGACTTACAATTGCTTTGACCAGCTTTCATGTCTCTATTATGAGTCTACGTACAAGCGATGGCGAGTTTAATAAGTCAGCACTGGCAAAAAATCACTCACAAGGTGAGTATAGCGTCAATATACGTGCTACAACGCAATCCAATTATCGTATACGACGCGCAGCAAGACTTCGACCAGAGAGATTGGTTCAAGCACGCACAGGCTAGCGTCCGACACAGTACTACAGTATTGGAGACAGTATTTTGAGTCCATCATTTGGTCATGACTCATTATACTCGCAAAAATCAAATGCAGACCTTTCGATATGTTTTCGTGATTAATGCGACAATCACAAATATAACACATTTGCCATTCAGCCAGTTTACTGTAGCATATAAAATCACGCTGCATTCCATGACATACTAATAAATGGAGTGCATAATGGGGCACTAACAAACGCATCTCTTCGCTATAATAATCTACCGGGAGACCGAACAGCTGATATCAAAGTCATCTCGGTGGTCAATTACGAAATGCAAATTCTCTCTGTAAATGCTCAGTGTTGCATAACACAAGTCTGAGCCACTTACTTCGCTGATATATGATGTTTCTCGCAAACATTTTGATATGTCGAAAAGATTGACATATTTCGCAAAAACAAAAGATATGCGAAGAACAGCTGTAATTTCGAAAGGGAGTTTTTATATTCACACCCCTTGCCTTAACTCACACCCTTTTCGCAAAATTCTTTAGGGAGTTAGTACACTCTGCGCCAAGATAAATCACCTCTCCGTGTTTTGGCCTTAACTCTTTCAATCGTTGGAATCAGCAGCTGCCGTTTAGATATGTAGTATAAACGTATAATATACATATCTAGTTAGGCGAACATGATCAATCTCACATTTTAAGCGGTACCTCACAGAAAAATGTTTGATCTTACCCTGCGACATGTCAGATCACCTTTTTTCAATACAATAATCAAGTATAAAATCAAACAAAATATTGTCGGTGACTTAGTAATGTGTCTTATTTCCTTTACTTTCGATCACGTCAATGCACCGACGAGGCATGAAATCCACTTGCGACATGAGAATTTCATTCGAAATTGTTTCCCACTCATTGATCAAGGACACAGTTAATGCTTGTACACTATCAAACTGTCTTCCATTTGCATAAACTCTCCTACTAATGATAGACCACAGTTTCTCGATATGCTTTAGATCTGGAGACGACTGCCAATTCAGCAATTTAATGTGTTCCTCATTGAGAGCCTCAACGCTACGTTTTGAAAAAGATACTGGCCAAGTCCACACGACCATTCGAGACGAGTGAAGACTGTCTTTCTTCAATAGTGGTGTTTTATGGTGGTGGCCAACACAGAAGTGGAATATGAAAAACAGTGGAAGAGCTTTTAGATTTTTTCAAAACGAAACCAAAGGTTCTCGAATACCTCGCGAATACGTGGCTTATATATAAGGAACGCTTTGTAAATGCGTTGACGTCAAAGAATCTTCATTTTGGGAACAAAGCTACGTTACGACTCGAAGTCGCTCATGCTTACATCAAAACGTTCCTGCAAGTATTAACAGGGAACCTGCTGTCGGTGCTCAACAAACTGACTCTTGCACTTGATCAGCAGTTTGATACTAAAGAAACACGTCGCAGCAAAGTAAAGTTACGTAGGTTGAATGGGTTTCCGTCAATTTTCACTCCGGTACGCACGATGATATCAGACTTTGTGATTAATAAGTGTCTCGAGGAATTCAAGATCAAAAAAGGGAGAGATGGTTGCGCAATGGTGTTCACCTCTACCGTGAGGTTTTCTTGTGATCACAAGTTGAAGAATATAGAGAATAGTGGGAGCAAACTAACAAAAAATGTTTTCCATGAGCAATTGCATATTGATTGGCGACACGACGCAATGGTAAGACATTTATCTTGTAAATTGTGTATTTGATCCACGTTATTTGGTCCACGTTAACTGCTGTGATTGTGTTGTATTATCGGACGTAAACGATGAAACTGAGGCCATCAATGTGAAAATGGACTGTCTTGAAAAGCAGTTGAAGGAAACTACTAGGTAACCATCAAAAAGCCCTGCTGAGCCAAATGAAACAGTTGGTGGAAGGTTACAGCACATTAGTGGAGATTAGAGCTCCGGAAATATTAACAGATACCTGCGGTGATCCCACCGGTTCCCGTTACCTTCCGAAAAGCAGCACAAAAGCGATACTTATTCAAGTTCAAGCATATGGTCAGTTGGAGTTTCGAAAAAAAGAAGTTGGGTGCTGCGGTCAAGTAAGGCACAATAAAGAACTTGCCTGTTGTGAATCAATAAATTTTTAGACAACTTGTCAATATTTTCAGCACTACACTTTTCAACAAAGTGGCTGTAGAGAAAGCGTGTTGATTTAACGAAAAGGGATGTGAATATAGCAATTCCCTTTCGAAAATAACTTAGTAATGTCACAAATGAGGGCATTATATTCATAAATCTCTTTAACTGATTTTGTTATCTATCGTATCGCTTGCAAAACCTGGCCCACTTCACGACTGCCTTTGAAGGTACCCGAGTTCACCCAAATTCTAGATTTTGAATGTTTCTCTCAAACGTCAAGTGAGTTCACTGATTTTCTTCTTGTCTTTGCTGAAGATCATCAGGTCATCGACGTGGATCATCACAGCTTTGTAGCCACTTGCCTTCCTGCTCATGTATAAAACGAAATCGACTCTAGTCGATTGAATCCCATTGACTCAAAGTGCTCGTTGTGCTTGTTTCACCGGCGTGCAGCTTGCTTAGTTCCACAGAGTGCCCTTTGAAACTTGCATTTCATATTCGGATTTTTTCATCTTCAAAGCTATCCGATTGGTCCATGCAAATTTTCTCTCTAACATAACCGTAGAAAAACGCCCCATCTACATTCACACTTTCTGCTTACATGTTCTGCTCTAAAGCAATAGAAAGAACAATGTAAACTGTTTTTTTCTTGCAACAGGAGCAAATGTCTCAGTGTAGGGTATCCCAGGTCATTGCGTATTTCCTTTCGCAACTAGTCGTGCCTTGAAACCAATGAATTTTACTGTTGGGTCACGCTTGATTCGGAACTCCCATTTATATCCGACTTCTTTGTGGCTTGATTGCATTTGTACCAGCTTCCAAGTATAATGATCATTAAGTAACTTCATCTCGCTCTCCATTGATTTGCGCCATTCGTCCCGGTGCTCGCTGTGAATAGCTTCCTCGTAGGTGCTGGCTTTCTCTCCACCTACTTTTATATTCAGACAATATAAGCTGTCATGGCCGTCGTCTTCACGTGTAAAGTTCGGATACTCTTCCTTATCAGGTAGAATTGCTTCCATATTCATTTAAACGGTTTGGAGTGCACGAATTCTTTGTCATTCCAGCCTCATTTAGGACTTCATGTTTTAATATTATAGTTTGTCGTGGATGACTTGGTGTTGGTGACGGTACATTTCCATTTCGTGGTAACGTACGTTTTTTACACTGGTACTTCCTCCATATCTTATTGATTGGGACATAAGAAGGAATTGTATCTATTTAGAAAGGGTATTTATCCTGAAGATACTCTGATTTGGCAAAGTCGATGGAAAATTCATTTTAGAAAGGTAAAATCACCTTGGCAGCCCCGACATGTATTTCGTTCGCACATATTCAGAACTTTGGAAGCTCGCCGGCTCGGCGAAGCTTACCTTTGCCATGTGGGGGAGTTGTAATCAACCCGCCCTTGCATATTAGCTAACCCTCCATGACCTGCTGGAGAGTGAGGAATATGCTTTTTAGCTTGTTGCTATCCAAGTCTTTGAACGACTGAACCACTGCTTCGATAAGCATCTCGGTTGTGAGCACATTATGCTCATATTGCAGACTCTGAATAGCTGCAAAATAATCCAAATTTAAAACGTTAAAGTCTGGTGAGTTGGCTGGCCGGCAAACAAATCGGATATTCTATCCACCTTCCGTTCCAGCAGCAACGATGTCTGGGTCACTCACCAGGACATGTGGTGTCGCGTTGTCTTGTTGAACGATGATCGGCCGCTTCATCTCTCCTACCGGCCACTTCTCCTTGATTCATGGAAAGACATACGTCAGTAGAAAGCGCTTGTACACTTCTCGGTTAACTGACTCGATGTTGCGTTCGAGGATCACGCCCTTGGGTCTGTTCTTTCTGGCACGTTGCGTCAGGTACTTCTCGAAGAAGGGCCACAAACAAGTTTGCCGTCAAACTGTGTTTTTCTGTGAGGGTCGTATCTATAGTCAAATTTGCAAATGAACAAATCGCATGTTATTCTTAATTGCCAGAAGTTATAAACTATACGCATAAAATTAAAGGGAGTGGCTACCTTGTTCGTGCGACTGCTGCCAGGAATATCGTCTTGTCTATAAACCTTGTACTGTGCATGTGGCGCACACGAGGATCCTCGTCTGGCAGGAGGTAGTAAACGCGCTTCTTCGTGTCGTGGTTAAACCATTTCTCGTCGACGTGCACCATGTCAAACGTCGGGTCGAACGTATGCCCTTCCACCTCACCGACACGCTGCGAGTCGCTCTTTACGAATAAAAGCGCATACACCACGCGCTGGAGCTTGTTCTCCTCCGTGATAACGGGCTTGATGAGCGTGCTACGTCACAGGAATCTCGTCTCCACCAAAAGTGGCTAGATCACGCCGACCGAGAAGCCCGTTGCGATTACCGTAGACTGCGCTTGTGAAGAGAGTATGGCGCGTATCTTATCCTCGACAAAGGCCTTGCGAAAGCCCTCGCGGCTGCAGATGTCTCCAGCAGTGTTACCTGGCACTACTGCGTCTTGATAGCTGTGCCAAATCCGCTCAACTGTGTCTGTGCACACTAAAACACGCGCAAGAGAGGCAAAATCCCGCGAGACAGGACTTTATCGCTACTCCTCTTCAAAGCTTCGTTGAGGATAGCACGGCGAGCATTTCCGTCGAGGTTTGTTATGGTAAGCTTTTCTTTCGCGAATGATGTCATTAGGAGGTGCAGTTGGTGAATGAGACAGTAGTGGTGGGGAGGACGTGCTTTCTGAGCCACCAAATATTCTGGCTTTTGCTGAATTGCAACCAAAAACCTTATGGCCAATAGATGAGACACACGGCTTTCGTATAAGCCTATCAAACGTTGATTCTATTAAGTACTCACCAAAATTTGCATACCAATAAAGAAATGTTCCAATCAATATTATATGGAGGAAGTACATCGTAGTCACGATTATCTTGGTCCGTTGGAATTCATTCGTATGGGTGAATTCGATGATATTTTTTCTCCGATTAGGCATTATCCCCAGTAGAATGTTCAGTGAATGGGATGCTACGTGAGATCCACCTCTGGAATTCATCAAACGGGATGCCTTGAGCTTATTTGAGTATCCGATAAAGAAACACTTTATAGCTTTGTCATCCAATATCTTGCGTGTTTACTTTGTGGCATGCGCATAACACTCAATACTTCACACACGCATATCATTCGTATGTGGCTTCGTCTGAAACACCATCTCAAATGAAGATGAGTTCAAGTTCGATGAATTTGGCAATTGCAAAGTCCACAGCAGTCATCATAGCTTCGCACCGATTCAATTTGGTTGATATACTGTCTTTTAGCATATCGTGCGATTCAAGCGCTTGGCCATTTCATTCTATTCTGGATGGTACGGTACAAGTGATTCTTGCGCCACAAGCAAAATAGAATATATTTAACTTGTTACTATTGATTAAAAAAAATTATATTGGGTTCAAAGCAACAGTTCACGGAATTTTAAAAGAACATTTTCTGGCATATATGAAGGTATAAAAGGCTCTATCTTAGATATCAAAGCCACTCAAAGGATCAAGAGTGTGTTCATAATTTTATTGAAGGATCCAGACGTGTACAGTGTGCTCCAATTGGTTCAGCCGCATTTCGTTTTTTTGTTTTTGCGCGACCCAAGGCACTTTTGAAAAATTTCAAAAAGACCCCCGCATTAGTGAGATTTCGTAGAATGTCGTTGTGATTTTGCTTTTTTACATCCGGCTTTTTCATTTCTGTCGACTCCAAAACCTTGAAACTCAGACTGAAAAAATGCGCCAATTGATCACCCCCGCTGAATAAATACGTTGGTTCCATTATGACTTCTACGCTGTTGCTGTTCACTAAAAGATCGTTTTAGCTCCCTTGCGTTCTATAACTTCAAAGTACCGTTCTTGCACGGAGTCTGACGGTTTTTTATCAATTAAGGCTGGCTAATATCCTTCACCTCACTCAAAAATACCGTTTTAAGTCGTTCTTGCTCATGTTCTGACCCCAATCGTTATACACAGCAAATGCATGTACTCGTAACAGGTTTTCGATCGGATTCAAGTCTGGGACAGCTCTGGATGTTCTACAAGTGTTAATCTCTCTCATTGAGAAAGACTATGGTTACATCATCACCAAATCGTCTCCACTATGTCGGATGGAAAATCTCTCTTTCTCGCCGTACAGGTGGCTACAACACTTCTACTCCGTCTGGACCATTTACATTATATTAAATATCTTCTCATCATAGAAGGTGATACAGCCTAAAAAAGGTCGTTTTTAGCATGGTCTTCGCCCATTCAACGCGAATTGTTTTGGTGTTCAGAGGTCATATTTGGCATGTGGTTGCGCTTCACGTAATCGATAAATCATTGTTATGGAGCTCTCGCTGAGTGGTACCAACGCCAGCGTCGTGCTGTAGCGATCTGTGAAGCGTTTCGGCGCAGCTGCCGGTCTTCTTCTCCTCGCAAAACAGGCGACAGCGCCCGCGCTGTTTCTCTCGCGGGCTTGTAGCGCGCGTTATACATGCAAGCGTCTGGAGCACGCAGGAAGTTTCTTACAACTTTTGCTACCCTGTTGACGAATCTTTCGATATCTCGGTTACCAATATTCACTCTCGAAAACGTAAGTATTTTACCTCGTTCGACGTCCGACAGAGTTTGGCCGTCTCCTATGATGATGTGGAGCAAAACATAAGAAATAACAGGATGGTTATGAAAAGATAGAATTAATCATGTGGATTCGATTGCGCCATTCAAAAATGGTATCATCACTCTTGCCTTTGCGTAATTAAGTATCACGTACGTTGCGGCTACCCAATTGGCGCACGCTGTATGAAAGTAATTTTAAATGTCATACACTACCTAAACTGAAAGAAAGAGACAAACGACGGATCCTTCGAGCAGCATCTGACTTTGTTTAGAGTTCTCAAAAGATATGGACGTGCTATAACTCGATTATCCGTATGGAAAATATATAGACTACTCAACTTAGCGGAACTTTTTAATTTTGTTGGCCATGGACAAGGCACCAAACATGACGATCGAGCATAAAAGAAGTGGCTCGTTTGGAGTAAATAAATGTCCGATTTGGGATCAGCAAAATGGAGTATACTAATATTTTCGAATGAAAAGAAGTGAACTCAAGATGGTCCAGACGGTATACGTCCTTTCTGACATGCTTTATGCTCAAAAAATTAACATTCTCAGTCGTCAAAGCGGTGGTGGATCGGTTATGGTATGGGATGGTTTTTGGGTGCACGATCAGAAAAAAATTGCTGTCTTTGATGGTTACCAGAAGGCCGAAGGCCATATATGAAAGCTATCAGAGTATAGTGTCCGTAATTGAGATACGTACGCTAATTTTTTAAGCTCCTGGTCGAACCAACGCATTTTAGTGCATGAAATTACCACCAATGAAGGAGCTGAAGCGCAGAATTCCGCCAATCAAAACCACGTTATAAACGAGTGACTCTAGCACGAGCTATAGAAATTTGCTGAAA
>CACSLJ010000353.1:0-24749 GCA_902706625.1 Albugo laibachii | reverse complement strand
GTTTATACCCCTGGCTCACTTCCCAAGGATTTTCGAGTTCATCTCGGAGCTAATGTCTGTGCTTGTGGGTATCCAAATGATATGGAAGCACCATGTACTCATTTGTTACTCTGCCTTCAGCACGAGAACCGTCTTGCTGAAGCACACAGTCTTTATGGATGGGTTTGGATGACATCTACTTTTGCGGAAGCATACAGCAGTGTTTATGGAGTGGAATGGCTACCACCAGTCACAAAGGATATGCTGATTGAAAGTGATTGCACTGCAATTGTGGTGGAGTAGCGCGCAGGTAGACCAAAGAAGAAGCGTCGACGTGAAACTCGAATGAGTACACGCAATCTAACTGCTTATAAAATCAGTCTGTGTGGCGAAAGGGGTCATAACAAAAGACGCTGCCCCCGAAAAAAACAATGACTGTAGACCAATAACTATATAGTACATAATGAGATGAATATAAGGCATGTGTATCGACATAAAGACCCTTCGAACCAAATCATAACCCATTTGGGACATTTCTAATTTTCACAAAAGTTGGAATATTTTGTTTATAAACCTGAGAAAAAATTACGTTTGGGTTGATACTGTACTGTATCATAGAGCTATCAGATTTACTACTAAATTTAGGGAATTAATAAAATGACACCCCTAAATTCATAAATTGACACACCCCTTATTGAGTCCCTCTATGATTTTTATAATCACATTTCACGAATTATATAATTATATCATATCAAGACGGTACTACACTTTCGTTTAAAAAAAGTAGGGAATTGTTAGTGTGATTAGAGGAGTTCAAAGTGCCAAATCGACAAATCATGTAGGAATTGTAAAGTCAACTCCACTATTCTCCCTTTGAAAAATTAAGATAGAAGGTTCATCAGATAAAAAATTTGAAGCAGGAATTATTTACTTTCATGAGGCTTACCTCCTTTACTGTTCTGTACAGGTTCTTATGTTGTGACCAGTTTGGCTGCATCTATTACATCTTCTGTGAACAATCTCATGCAACGACGGTTCTCTTCTTGTTGATGATTGAGACTGAGTTTGATTCATGGCACCAGGTGGTCGCCCTCTTGTTCGCTGTATTTGAGGCTCATTGGGAGCCCGAAACCCTTGATAAGCTAGTTTCATCAATACATTCTCCGTTTCAGTTTGCTGGTTTGGACTCAATGTTGGATAAACTTCAGCAACACTATTCAAGAGAGTAATGAGACCAGAAGGTGGAGCGTTTTCTTCTTCAACTTGATCAGAGTGCAATGGGGGAAAGCGTAATGGAAGAGGTGGATCAAGATGCCACTGTGCATGAAAGTCATTCAACTGCAAAGTGCCATGTGCAGCTACACGAGCACGAAGATGGTGGGGACATGGTAGACCAAGAGTTGCTTTGATTTGGCCCCGACACATTGCACTGATAGCTTTGAATCCCGTGCATACCATATGGTACACTTTCATGGATGCAAATCGCGATACCTTATTTATAATCTGGTCGTACAATTGTCCATCCAAGTCAGGCCATTTCCTAATATTTTCATCACCAATTTTTATTCGTAATTCCCTTTCTTGGTGTTCAACAAATTCTTTTATTTTGTTGTGAACCTGTGGTAAATCCAATGTTGAGACCTTAAACCATCGCTTTAATGCTGCATGATTTCCTTCCGCCCTAGATGTGTTGAAGTTTCCAAGGTGGAGGCACTTTGAAGTCCAGGCAGTGACAAAATGCTCCTTTAACGGCTCCCATGTATTATTCAAGTACTTTATGACATTAGGATGATTTGCATATTTTCGCTCAAGTTCTTTCCATCTTTCCTCGAAATTAGTCACGCTTCCTATTTCAATAACTTCATTCCAATCTCCCATGAAGCCCGTTCATTCATCTGCTGAGAAAATTTGTTTGCAATGTGAAATCAGATTTTTGCTAATATGCCACACACAAAGAAGATTTTTTGATTCTGGAAAGACTTGTCTAATTGCATTCATGAGCGCAAGCTCCCTATCTGTGACCATTGTTACAGGTGCAATCCCATTGGCAAACACATGTGATGCACCCATATATAAGCTGCTTCTTTTTCGTCCTTCAAAAAGACAAAGCAGGATGAAAAAGACGTGCTCAAAGATGTGGCACCCACGACATGCAACAGAGGCATACGAAATCGAATTGTTTTGTAAGTGCAATCCAAATGAAAGACATGAGGATAATTGTGGCTCAATTTGATGGATTTAGGATGCGAAAAATAGAACCTTGTGATTGCTTGTGTATCATCGCAAAAATAAGCATGCTGGAAGTCAGAGTGTCGAATTTCATCCAGTAAGGCAGCTATGGGTGCACGTCCACCAAGGCTTCTTTTCGAATTGCAACTCCTTCATTGTAAATGGTAACGCTGTTTGAGAGGATACCAGGGTTTTGCCGAATAGCAGATAATACCGCTGCTGGTTTGACCCCTTCTGTAAGGAGTTGTCGCACATTTTCCCTAGTTTGAGCTGACACTCTTCGTGCAGTTGCAAGGGATGCTATTTCCTCTGCAGGTGGATGATTATGATTGGGGTTTCTAACAGTCAAGATCCACTGACCCCCAGCTTTTTGTTCATCCTTGCGTACAGTTCAAAGGGACAGCCACAACGTCGAATATATGATTTCCGCTCATTTGTGATTCGGGTGTCGTGATGTACGCCACCACTGTCACATTTCAACCATAATCGAGTATTTCCATTAGTGCGCCTTTTGGAAACAGAGTATCCTTGAGAGTGAGCAAAATTCTGAGCACTCTGGATGAGCAGTTCAGAGGTGGAATACATGCGTTCAGGAGGAGGAAGCATGCTTTTGTTGGGCAACAGGGCTTCAAATCAGTACACCGTCTCGATACTAAAATTATAGGAGATCTAATAAGAGGTGTGTCAATTATGAATTTAGGGGTGTCATTTTAATAATTCCCTAAATTTATTTCTGACAAACTTTTCTTTAATCTTCAACTCCAGACCTGAAAATTTACCTGGTAAACGGCATGTATTGCTCCGATACACCGCTAATATCGTAAGTTAAAAGAACTCACCACCATCGCTACACCTACAAGCAAAAGACATATTAGTATTCACGTGGCAAGGCCTACAACTTTGTGTGATCGCGTGAAGCAAATTGATAATGAGCCGATCGTCTTTGGAACTCTCAAATTGAGCCATCGAAGCATTGTTCGGGACGTAAATCAAATTACACTGAGCTTATCCGTGTGCGTTGTCCGCAGGAAACCCTTTGGGTAAATAAGGCAAGGTTTTGAGAGACTGTTGCACACTGACCAAAGAGTGACTGTGTGTGGCTTACGTAAACATATCATTACAAGCCAATCCGCTCAATGACAACGCTTTCCTTCAGGTCGCAGTTGTTTTTGCCACTATCGTTTCACACAAGCGATTCGCTGGTCACTATGTAACCTCTCGAACTTTCCATTATAACCCGTAAGTGTTGTCCATGGAGCACGCATGCTGGGATCAATATAACTAGACTTTCCTTCTACGCAATGATTCAATGACTCGTTTAAGGAATTCCAAAGAACAATTTTCTCATTATCAAATTTTCTCGATGCGAACACTGAGAAACAGCCGCCATAGTCATGTGAGTAGTACCACAACTTATTTTGCAGGCGGATTGTATTCCCCGCAGTAAATTCTTCTCAAATAATACTTTTCGTTCATCGCCTAATTTTAGTGAATTGTGCAACAATTTCATTCATTCCGCGGCTGCTTTCAGAGTCGACAAGAAATATATTGCGAGCTGATCCAGAAATAATACAAATGACTGGTACCATCTCCGCGCCAGCTCTGATGATAGATTTCTTGCGCAGCTTTTGCAACTGATTCTTGGGTCTTCAATAAAAAAAATTATGGATGCGTTGGTCATTTGTACTGCCTGCACGATAAATATTGCTGGAGGGAACTCGGGCAAATAAATGAGCTTCTAGTGCGGTCGATGCTCTTCGGAAATTGTCGGTAAGGGATCTTCTACTGTGGTGCTATCCTACCCATCGACAACTTTGATACCGGGTTCGCACGGCTCGTGGAAATGTGTGCAACAGCATGGATGGGATTTCCACAATCTCAATCACAACTTTTTGCAGTGTTCTGTATTCGATAGCGTGCTGTTGATGGGGTGATATTGCCGTATCTGTTGGACCTTCCATCCTGTTCAATAAAACAATCCACAGAAACCACCTTTGAATAATTCAGTCGTTTCGCATGCTACGGTGAGCAAGTAATAACTCTAAAGAGGGATTTCTACCATCAATATGTCATACTCAACATGCGAGCATCAACCCAAAGGACGAGGATAGGTACGGATTAGCGCTTGTTGGAATACCACCAGCGCAACCTCCTTTCCAAAATCCACTATCAGAAGTGCGATGTAGTTGTTTTGATTCCATGGCGACTATTCTTAATCATTTGCGGTGATCGAGCTGTTAGGCAAATACACTTGGACTATCGCTAGCGTGTTGAACGTTGGAAAGCTCAGAGGTAGCTACTCGCAAAGAGTGCAAATTTCTGATGGAAAGACTTCTCTCAAAATTTTTCTGTCAATTGATCTATTTTCAGCCAATCGAATTGCGTACAAGTACGTTGTTGGGAGCAGTATGTCGCGTTTGTATCAATATGGACGTTCATACATGTCAAGTACTGCCGATTTGTTGCCAAAACGAGTAAAGATCGTGGAGGTTGGTCCACGCGATGGACTTCAGGTACCAATGCTTATGACTTTCTTCCCTTCATCCTCCTGTATGAGTCGTTGTATTAGAATGAGAAGAATATGGTTTCCACTTTTGACAAAGTCGTATTGATCCATCGACTGTCTGAGGCAGGCTGTCAGGCCATCGAAGTCACATCCTTTGTATCACCAAAATGGGTACCACAAATGAAAGATCATACGCAGGTGGTGCAGCAGATAAAGCGGAAAGAAGGCGTTTGTTACTCAGCTTTGACCCCGAATCTCCAGGTTGTGTCAGCATGCTTCTCCATGGTTCATGCTTGGAGTGAGTACGATAAATTGTAGGGATTCAAGGCCGCTATGAATGCTGGAATTCAGGAAGTTTCCATATTCACAGCTGCTTCGGAATCTTTCTCCATAAAGAATACAAATTGCAGCATCAATGAGACATTTCAGCGATTTTTCCCGATAATGGCGCAGGCAAAAAGCCTTGGAGTTCGCGTTCGCGGGTGAGCTCTTGTACGCTTTGCAAGTCTCGTGATCATATTTGCGTGGTAGATACCTTTCCTGTGTATTGGGATGCCCCTACCAAGGGTATGTTGACCCAGAAGATGTTGCTCGCCTTGCAAAACGACTCCACGATATGGGCTGTTATGAGATATCTCTTGGAGATACTATCGGTGTTGGGACTCCAGGTTTGTTCATGTGCTTCCTCTCACGACTCGTATTTTTATTTCCTGAAAGCCAGGCTCTACCTTAAGGATGCTTCAAGCTGTAAAACAAGTCATTCCAGTGGACTGCTTGGCCGGCCATTTTCATGATACTTATGGCCAAGCCCTCGCGAATATCTTGGTCGCCCTACAAGAGGGTATCTCCACATTCGACAGCTCCGTAGCAGGTCTTGGAGGTTGTCCTTACGCCCTTGGAGCCTCTGGCAACGTCGCAACCGAAGACGTCATCTACATGCTTCAAGGCCTCCATATTGAAACCGGTATCCATCTGACCAAACTCCTGGAAGCCAGTCAATTCATCTGTAAAGTGCTTAATCGACCAGTTTCCTCCAAAGTTGCGGTCGCGCTGTCCACTTGATTGCAGCAGTTTAGGAGTAGCATATGCTCGTCACTAATTGGTGAAAAATAACTATATAAGGCTTCAGGCCACGAAATGCCCTCACTGTTATTTCCTCGAATGAGACCACGCTTGTTGCGGGTATCTGTGCGGATTGGATAAAATTATATCACCAGGATCATCACATGGTCGCAGCACATCCGACTGCCAATTCCACTCCACGCTTTACTGTTGCGCCTGAAACGAACGAATCCCCAATTCCAAAGAAATTCAAATCGTCTAGTGTCACGGATACCGAAGCCAATTCAAGAAATCAAGATTCTGACCGTCCAATGAGGGTGAATCCTCACAATTTGCGAGAATTTGAGGATATACGCGCACTATTGGAACGATCGACTCCATTTCCAAGTGAATCATGCTCGATCCCACTGGGTGAATTTGATGCTACCAACTCTGAGGAGACGATGAAATTCCTCCATGAGGAATGCCAAATGTTGATCATTGGCGCCGGCGGATTAGGATGTGAATTGCTGAAGAATGCTGTTCTCTCTGGTTTCCTCAAGATTCATATCATCGACATGGACACTATCGATGTGTCGAATTTGAATCGGCAGTTTCTCTTTCGTGAGCGCGATATTGGACGGTCCAAAGCGGAGTGCGCAGCGGCTTTTATTCGAGCCAAAATGAGGCATTTGACATCTCTTGAGATCACTCCTCATGTTTGCAGAGTACAGGAGATGGATACAGAGTTCTATCGCCAATTTCATGTGATTCTATGTGGCTTGGACAACATTGAGGCTCGACGTTATGTGAATTCCCTTGTGGTATCGGTGGCAGAGGAAGATGCCGATGGCGAATTGGACCCTTCGACGATAATTCCGTTGGTGGATGGCGGGACAGAAGGCTTACGAGGCCAAGCCAGAGTGATTATACCTCGCGTGACGAGCTGCTTTGAGTGTTCTCTGGAATCGTTTCCTCCTCAAACCTCATTTCCAATGTGCACGATCGCGGAAACTCCACGTCTACCTGCACATTGTATTGCGTACGCTTATCTGGTGCTTTGGGCACGCAATTTCCCTACTCGAAAATTTGATAAAGACTCTGCGGAAGATATGCAGTGGGTTTACCAACAAGCCAAGGAACGAGCAGAGCAGTATGGAATCGCTGGCGTCACGTATAATTTGACATTGGGAGTTGTGAAGAATATCATTCCGGCGGTGGCGTCCACAAACGCAATCATTGCAGCAATGTGTGTGAATGAGGCTTTCAAAGCGATGACATATTGCAGTCAGATGATGAACAATTACCATATGCATATGGGCGCATTGGGCTGTTATTCGCACACTTTTGTGTATGAGAAGAAAAGTGACTGCATTGTGTGCTCTAAACAGGCAAATCAAGTACTTTGGCTCAACGACGCTTCTATAACGCTGAAACAGTTTATTGAGCAGGAGCTTTGTGGCCCTCAGTTCCGATTATCGCGTCCAAGCATTTCCACTGGTCGAATGAATCTATTCATGCAAGCCCCACCATCACTTCGCGAGGCAACCAGTGCCAATTTGGAGAAATCAATGGCCCAACTTGTTTCAGATGGCGATATTCTCAATATCACAGATGGTGTATTCGCGTCTGGTGTCGGTCTATCTGCTCAGATCAAATTCAGGTCCAATTGAGTCAAAATATAAGTATGAAATTTTTAGATTGATATACAATAGCTGCTAAAGTGAATGGGATCTGGATTTCAGAATCAAGTTTCCACGTGCTTATTCGAAAAGTCCAAGTGGCGATCTTATGGTACTATGGGAGCCACCGGAAGTGCTTTCCCCTGGTTGCCACCTGGTGCAGACAAAATCTTTGGCTGAGAATCCATCGAGGGAGTTGATCCTGGTGGAGGTGTCGGAGGTGATCCTGGTGGGAGTGTCGGAGTTGATCCTGGTGGGAGTGTCGGAGTTGATCCTGGTGGGAGTGTCGGAGTTGATCCTGGTGGAGGTGTCGGAGTTGATCCTGGTGGAGGTGTCGGAGGTGATCCTGGTGGGGGTGTCGGAGGTGATCCTGGTGGAGGTGTCGGAGGTGATCCTGGTGGGGGTCCCGACAGTATTCCTGATCCAAAAGGAGGTACTGGAATCGTTGGTCCAACTGCTCGCAGAAGCGGCGGTGTGCCTGGTGAGGAATTTGGTGGGGTCCCAGGAGTGCTTGTCGTCGTATTCACAGTTATTAGCGGGTTGGTACTCTTTGGATCAGAGGGAGGCGAATCTGCTGAAATGGCTTCAAAGACGGCAACGGCAATGCCGAGAAAGCGTAAAATGCTGGGAGACTTCATGATGTTGGAGTGCAAGTTTGGAAATGAGAAAGATGAGGAGAGTGAATGCGAGAGATTTGTTATAGAATAGTAAGTCGTGTCCTGCTGGGTAGGTTGTAATTTGTATCGTGTTGTTGCCATGGAGAATGATGGTACACGACATTGCGCTTGGCGTGGAGGGTCTTATTTTGACAGATGATCATCAAGGTGGATATGTCTATATAGAGGTAGGAAGAATTGTATAGAGACTTGCTTTTTTCAGATTGAGGGCATCGTTAAATAGAGGTAATTAATTCACATGATACCGATTGCATGTTTTTAGCGTGGCGCCGTCAAACTGGATTTATATCGTACACGCCATGCGCTGTAACTTGATTGTAACTTGATAGAATGAGGTCACGATGACGTGGCGTGTTCATTGTGTGCGGATTGATACAAAGGGCATCAACCCGTCCCTCTGACTGTAGTGTTGGTGCGATTGGCAACGCGCCGACCCACACAAAATTTCGATATGTATTCTCTATCGCTTATCGGGCTCATGATAACCATATTGCAGGAAGTTATTCAAATAGCATGCTTGTTTCGAGATAGACGATAAGCTGTGCTGAGAGGACGCAATTAATTCGACGGAATATCATTTTATGCATACAACAATTCCAATAGCGTATACATAATGCTTTACGTAACAAAACTAAGAAAAACCACGAGAACTCAGTGTGATAGTATGCTTTGTAAAACATTAAAGGTTCAGTCAATCGTGATTCGTTAAAAACATTGCAGCAAAATCACGCCTTTACAATATATTTTAGAATATAATATATATTTTTGTATCCTAATAGTAAATCCTCGATAGTATAGTGGCTAGTATACCTGCCTGTCACGCGGGGGACCCGGGTTCAATTCCCGGTCGGGGAGCGTTTCTTTCGTATCGCTTTCTTCATGTTCTGAATCCGCTTATTGAATATATTTCCACCAATTCCATGAATCCGTACGTCGAAGCTCCACTGATCCATCTGGACACGAGCAAATACACTCTGACATCAAGCGGTAACAAAATAAGCCGAGAATGTACGCTTTATTGTGCTAATAACATCCATTTACGCGGAAAGGTACGCTTTTGCCATATTCATAAACTCTTTCTCACGAGAATGTGTCCCACGCAGACAATTATCGATTCTGGAACAATCATTCGCGCGGATTTGGCTCGCGTTTCGCTAGGAAAGCAGTGTGTGATCCTCAAAAACTGCATTATCAAGCCCTCCGTCCACTCCAACAGTTTGGACGAGTTCACTTTTATACCAATAAAGTTGGGTGATTATATCTATATTGGACCAGACACAATTGTTGAGGCTGCGGCGATTGGATCATACGTTTCTATCGGGAAAAACTGTGTGATAGTGAGTTCGTAATTGCGCTTTCCACAGACCACAAAGTTGAATGGTCTCTGCAGGGCAAGCGAGTTATCATACGCGACTGCTGCCGGATTGAAGACAACACTGTGATTCCCAGTGATGCAGTGATACCGCCATTTTCAAGAGTTGAAGGCATTCCAGGTGAATACCATATCGAGCAATTTTACCATCCAGCTAACATCTTTCGTAGGTCGATACGTAGAAGATTTGCCAGAATGCACCCAGGAAATGTGTATGGCCCGAATCGGTCGTTTTTTCGATAGCTTTGGCGCTCCTGAGACCTGAGTGTCCCACATGGGGTCTACAGCCATTTTCTGTCAGCATTGAAGCAGTGCGATTGCTTTGGGATGCATGAGGGACGGTAGTATGCTTCCAATACGTAGACGGTTTAGTATAATACGAATAGAGCTTGTGATTTACAAACCTGGGCCGGGAACATCTTGAGGAAGATCAGTACTCCATCTCTCACAACTTTCGCTTCGAGTGCTCAGCAATTTGGTTGGTCTCGATTCTTTCATGTTTGATGAGATGTTGTAATGCCCCGGGCCTACCAGAACAATTATGGCACTTATGGAGTCCTTATGGTATATTCAGACCTACCAATGGTATTCTCGTCCCTTCGATGCGAACTGTGAAATCGATCTTTTACACTCTTGTGGAAAACAGCGCTCGGAAGACCCTTCGCAATGGTATCGTATCGCATGCAAATTTCAGCCTGCTCTGCATTGTAGGCCCCAGGACCTGGAGATTTGCTCATCAGATCTTCGATACGCCTTGCTTTTGATCGGAATACAGAGTTTATAGCCAACTTTTTCTCTGGCGTTCCAACTTCATATTGACCAGGAGCTGGGACGTCATTACGGATGGGTCCACTTCGATTTACTTTGGAGGAGAAAGCCGCAAATGCGGCGCTCTGAGAAGAGAATGTGGATTCTGATGTGTCGTAATCGCCTGGACCCGGTTGTGCCTGAATCATGAATATCATCTTTTTTGCTGGCTACGACATCGTCACATAGTACTTGTTCAAAAGTGGAGATATCCAATCTTACGCGAATGATTGCGATTGGGCTTTGTGATTTCCGGGCAGAAATACTCCCAAAGACGTCCGAATTGTATTGCCCAGGTCCAGGTACATTTCCTCGAATCCTCTCACCGAAGCGATCTACTTTCGAAACGAAGCCAATTCCGTATCCGAGTTGAGAAACAGAGCCGCAGACGTTGGAAGATCGGACAAAGCTTGGGGGTTTATAATACGAGCCGGGCCCAGGCAATACGTTCGACTATCAAGAGATATGAAGAAGAGCTCTAGTACAGGGCATGATGGCTCCACCTCAGCTTCATGGAAGCGTTGTGTCCGACTCCAGAAAGCATTGGGACCTCCAGCAGTGTCATTGAAAGTGGTCTCGACTTTTGATGGTATCGAGCAGGTTTTCTACGAGTCGTCTGAGAGAAAGTCGAAGCAGCGAGAGAAGAGAAGAAGTACTGTATCGTTTCGAATTGTCTTTAGATTTCTCGGATTCCCGCGAGTGAGATTACCAGTCAGTTTGGTACCTGCCTCACGAAAGGATCGCGGATTATCATCATATTTTGACATTGCGTTATGGACAATCAAAAGTATTTTTAGATGTGACACGGCTTGATACGAGGTAGGAAACGACTCTGTGGGAATGTTTGGCTTACGAAAATGTCATTCATCCTCCTGCGGACGAATTGATAAGGAAGCGGAAGCGAACATGAGGAATGCAATGTTTACCAAAATACTCCCCGACCGGGAATTGAACCCGGGTCCCCCGCGTGACAGGCAGGTATACTTGCCACTATACTATCGAGGATTTGTTGTGAGACAATCGAAATTAACATATAACGTGCTATTATCATTGTATCCATTATCGCAGGACATACTGTAGTGAGGCTGACAATGAGTACCGTATATAAACTCCTTGACCGGACATTAACCCTCCTATACTCACGTGGTGTCGTCGATTTGTTCAGCTGCACAAAGCTAAACTGGATTTCAGTATCAGAATTGGTCCGATACTCTATTAATGAAGCAATTGCCCTCTGTCGCTCTTATATCACAAACACCTCCCAAACACTATCACAATTATTAACTACAACAAGCACTAATCCCACACCCCACCAACCCCTTCCAATTTGCCTCCAATCCCACATCCATGCAAACCCGCACGCTCCCTCAAGCAAACCAGTACATACGCTTCGTACCCTATTCCACCGCGATTTATAGCCACTGATATCAAGTGCTGTTATTCAGACCCAAATCCATCAACAACTTTGTATTGAGAGCCGCTTCAACGCGAGACATTCCGTCAACATCGTCTTTTTGAATCCGTAATTTGTCTTGTTGTATTTGCTGTTTCACAATTTCCTTGTACCCAATCTCTTTCTCCCTTTTCGCGACGAATTCTTGAAACTGTTGGGTCTTCCACTCTTCGTACTGCTGTTTGCATACTTTTGCATACTCTGCTTCTCGTATTCGTTCGTCCAAAAATCGCTGACGACGTTCTTCTTTCTGTTGCTGCAAGCCTCGGAACTGGGATTGCAAAGCTTCCTTACGCTTCTTCTCTTTTTCTTGAGACTGCTGCAGCTCTTGTTGCTCCATTCGGGCTTGAATACGCTGGCTTTTCTCTTCGTCTTCTTTGGCTCGTTCCTCGGGTGTTTTTACATGGAGTAGAGCGAGTCGAACCCTTTGAGTCTGTTTGGCTTGGATGGAGGCGAGCTCTTCTTGCCGTTGACGCTCTTGTTTGTCAAGTAATGCTGCCGCTTGGTGCTGTAGTTGTACATCTTGTTCTTGTTCGCGGATCTTTTGTTCTCGTCTTGCTTGGATAGATCTAGTATTCTCCTCCAGAATGCGTCGAATTTCACTTTTCTCAATCTCTCTCTTCGCTTCACGTTGAATTCTCTCATCATCCAGCTGTTTCCTAGCACGATCCACTGCAAGCATATCAAACTTTCGCTGTCTCTCGCGGAGCTTCTTCTGCTGTCTCATCGCATCTTGCAATTCTTCTTGTCGTAATGTTGCCTCTCTCTGCAATTTTCTTTGCATTTCACGTTCCTTCTCTTTCTCCGCTTCCTTCCACGCGTTATGTTGATTCCCCGTTTCAGCTGCATACTTCTCCATATCTTCCCGGGCCGCACGTTTTTGCATCCGTTTCTCAATCTCCTGCTTGGACAACTCCACACAGAGCTCTGCAGCCGCCAATTTGCGTTTTTGTTTCTCTTTTATATCGTCCAACTCTGCAGCTTCTTTTTCCTTTCTGCAAATCTAATGAAAATATATCAGCTCCAACACCACAAATCTCTTCGTCGCGCTTACCTGCGCCCAAATATTCGCTTTTCTCATTCGCGGAGGTCGATGCACCGATCCAAACCGTTCCCTCTCCTCATCGATAGATCCAACGACTTCTTCGTTCTCTCCACTTGCAATCTCTGACTCTGCAGTTTTGCTCGGTAGCGGCATTCTCTCTTTCTTGGGCTGCTCACGTTCATTTGCGATTGCTACACGCGCTAATCGTTCGCCTAAATGACGTATCATGAGCCTTTTATCTCGACCACGTTGATGTCTTGGCCGAGATCTCGCATTTGTGACAAACATTCTCGCATTCTGTTGCGCTCTTTCCTGCAAAACCTGTCGCTGTTCCTTTGCTTGTTTGGCCCCCAGACGCTTCTCCACAAGGTGACGTTCCGAAACAGATAGCGATAGTGTCGGTTGCATTCTGCAGGCGCTTTTCTCGCAAGCGCTTCAACTGTAAAAAAAGCGGTTACATCGTACTCCTTAATTTGGATTCTACGGGAAAAGGAGATTCGATTTGAGCCATTCAGGAAGAAGGACAACGTTTGGCTCGCTTCGAATTCCTGCTACGTACCGCTTCTGTCTGCTTGAATTATTTCTAGTGACCGTGAGATCGTGTGGACCAGCAACGCTACCGTTTGGCTACATCGATCGATTGTCTCGTTTGATTTGCAACAATAAACGTAGCTACACACATGATTTACAGCGCTTGTACTGGATCTCTTTGACCTTTCTTGGCGCGCGATAGCGTATTTCGAGTTCTTCAACGTGAAATGTCACGTTGTACTCGCTCTTTTTCCCAAAACAAGCGCAAAAGGTGTGCATCCGTGTACCCCATTCCCGCAGGAATCCGATCGGACAACGGTACGCGACCAACAAGCAGAATAGCGTATTCCGATTGGATAGAAATGGACCGGAATCAGATTGTTCGACAATATCGTGATGGACTGATTCCAATGGAAGGGAAGGTGTGTGGCTTTGTGAATGCTATTCATTTGGCAATTTTCCATCTTTCATCACCAGTAATCTTAATTCCGCATCCATTCCCGCCGTCGTTTTTCGACTTTGACACAAAATGGCGCGCGACACAAGTCTTGAATTTAATACGCTGGAAACACCCAATCGTTCCAAAAATTACACAAATGAGCTCGGTCAAATTCAATGGGCTTCCATCCCTTTGAACGCCGCGCTCGACAAGCTCAAAACGTCACGAGATGGACTCACAGCCGCCGAAGCGCAACGCCGATTGAGCGAGTATGGCCCCAACAAACTCCCTGAAGAGAAAGTCAATAAACTGATGCTTTTCTTGAGCTTTATGTGGAATCCTTTATCGTGGGCCATGGAAGTCGCATCCATTCTGTCGATCGTGCTGCTGGACTACTCGGACTTTGGACTCATTCTGTTCCTGCTTTTCTTGAACGCCTGTATCGGGTACTTTGAAGAGGTACAAGCTGGAGACGCTGTGTCCGCGCTGATGGGAGCTTTAGCACCGGATGCCAAGGTCTTTCGTGATGGGAATATCGTCAATATACCAGCAGATGAGATCGTCCCGGGCGATGTGCTGAGAGTTCGACTTGGAGATGTGATTCCGGCGGATGTCAAGTTCCTAGAAGGGGATCCAGTCAAGATTGATCAATCCTCGTTGACCGGTGAATCACTTGCTGTGTCGAAAGGCGAAGGAGACGAAGGGTACTCTGGTTCCGTTGTGAAGCAGGGCGAAATCGAAGCTGTTGTGACCAGCACGGGGTCGGATACCTTTCTCGGTCGAGCCGCTGAGAAGATTGCCAGTACGGATTCAAGTGGAAGACTTCAAGAAGTGCTTACAACCGTTGGAAATTTCTGTATGGTTTCGATTATTCTCTGGTGTATCATCGAGCTTCTGGTGCAAATGGGAGGTCGACGAGGGGAGAATCCTTGTTTCCTTATCACTGATGGATGCTTGGGTGTGGCGAATATCCTGGTTCTTATCGTTGGAGGGATTCCAGTGGCGATGCCCACAGTTCTTTCCGTGACGTTAGCTATCGGGTCTTCCGCATTGGCGAAAGAGAACGCTATCGTAACTCGTCTCACTTGTATCGAGGAAATGGCAAGTATGGAAATCCTTTGTTCTGACAAGACCGGGACGCTGACTTTGAACCAGTTGTCGGTCGATCTGGATAATCTTGTGCCCTACAACGACTTTACTCCAGCCGATATTTTGAAGTACGCGGCTCTTGCTGCCCGAATCGAAAACAATGAAGCGATCGATGTCGTGTGTTTCAACACATACCCAGACAATGCCAACATGAAACGCGACTACACTTTGCTGCACTACACACCTTTTGATCCCACCACCAAGCGAACAATTGCCAAATTGAGAGACAATCGTACTGGGGAGATCTTCCGAGCGTGCAAAGGAGCACCGCAAGTTGTGCTTGATATGGATGTAAATGCCGAGGAACTCCGCGAGACTGTGGAAGGTCGTATCAATGAGTACGCCTCTCGAGGGTATCGTGGTCTTGGTGTTGCTTTAGACTGCAGCGGGGATGTACCTATCGAACAATGTGAATGGAGAATGGTTGGGCTTCTTCCCTTATTCGACCCACCTCGTCATGACACTGCTGAGACTGTCAAACGTGCGATCGCTTTGGGTGTATCCGTGAAAATGGTGACGGGCGATCAGACTGCGATTGCCGTTGAAACATGTCGTCTTTTGGGAATGCCAAACTCTATTTTGGATGCTTCCTTCTTCAATCGAGCGACGCCACCCGGCGTCAATCTTGCTGAAATGGTTTGCAACACGGACGGCTTTGCTGAAGTCTTTCCTGAACACAAGTTTGAGATCGTGAAATTGTTACAATCCCTTGGCAAAGTTGTGGGAATGACTGGCGATGGTGTGAATGACGCGCCTGCACTTGCCCAAGCCGATATTGGAATTGCTGTGGACGACGCTACGGATGCTGCTCGTGCTGCTTCTGACATCGTGCTGGTCTCACCTGGTCTCAGTGTGATTATCACTGCCATTCGAATGAGTCGAGAGATCTTTTTACGCATGAAAAACTACGCCATGTACTCGGTCGCAATGACTGTTCGAATTGTGTTCACATTTGGAATCCTCACTGTGGCTTGGAATTGGTACTTTCCGACACTTTTGGTTGTTATTCTGGCCATTTTGAACGATGGAACCATCTTGACCATCTCGAAAGATAATGTGATTGCGTCCCCGCGACCTGATTCATGGAAGCTCAAGCAAGTGTTCATCATGTCGATCGTCTTTGGCTTGTGGCTGACACTGTCAACGATCGTGCTTTTTGCTGTGGTGAATAATTCTGACGGCTTTGAAGGACTTGGTGCCGAGAACTTGTGCGTTGGCTGCATGAAAACCCACTGCAATCAATACTTTCAAGACGAGTATGAAACCTGTGCTCGTACGATGAACTCGGCTGGGTGTGGGGAAATCAATGGAAATGTGCTCAAATCAGCCAATTTACTACGCGTTGGAAGCTTTCGTAACGCAGCAGTGACTCGTTACTGGAAGACCTACGAAGTCGATTACCTGCAGCCCGTCTCCTTGCTCTTCACCGATCTCGCTGATGTCCATCTGAACGGCTTACATCGTGATCGGAAACCGACTGCCGAGGAAGCATACGATCAATTTCTGTATCAGTACACGATCGGTGTTGGTGGATCTGCGTATGACGGCTACCCTTACAACTCCTTCGACGCTGCTCAATACGGTCAAGGCGTAAAATTCGTCGGCGAAGACCAGGTTCCCGTGACCAACAGCGTGTCATTCTGCGACTATATTTGGGGCTTTTCCAACTACAACACCACTTGGACACGTAACTACAACCTCATCGGACCCGGACGACAACGAAAAGAAGCAATCCTGCGGTCGGTGGTGTATACCCATGTCTCCATTTCCGGCCAGGCTCTCATCTTTGTGACCCGAACGGCGGGCACAAACAATTGGTTCTTTGCGGAACGTCCATCGAGTCTCCTGCTGGTGGCATTTGTGATTGCTCAGATTGTCGCGTCCGTCATCGGCTGGATCGGTTTCAAAGGCTACCCCACGGACCGAATTGCGGTGATTGGATGTGGAGGTATGTATACTCTGATTGCGTGGGTCTGGGCAATTCTATGGCACATTCCATTGGATATAATCAAGTTTGCGCTCAACTACGTGATAAACAAGGGAGCTGAGACGTATAGTCAGACAGCGTTCAACTCCAGAATCAACGCAGGACATCCTTCCATGCAACACTGTAGCGTCAGCGGGCAGCAGCGATCGATTCGAGCTAGTCGCACTGTTTAAATGCATATACTCTGAAATGCTTATATTCATCTAATCTTATACTTAGAGTATTCCATGAAAGGACATTCTTTCATTCGCTGAATCAAGCCAATCAGAGGCTTAATACACATTTTCTTCCAATCTGTTTTGAAAAGTTGTGACCATATTTCCAAGCATCCGATGGCTGCGATTGATCGCGTTGTTTGTGAAGGTTCTGGCGAGGCTACACGGTACGAAATCGTACTGGGGAAGGATCTACTGGATTCAGGATGGCTCGCACGTGATATCCTTGCCAGTAATCGCTCTATTTCCACCTATCTCGTCCTTACGGACACGAACCTTTTGTCGCTTTATGGCTACCCGTTGCAAAGTATGCTCCAACAGGAGATTATGGCGTCCAGCGAGTCTGCTGAGCACACGCGACAAGTGTATATCCACGCCATTGCACCAGGAGAAGCCTCTAAATCGCGTGAAAGGAAGGAATACATTGAAGATCACGTTTTATTCCCGAATCGATTCCATCGCGATTCCTGCATTATCGCGCTGGGTGGTGGGGTCGTTGGCGATTTGAGTGGATACATTGCTGCGACGTACATGAGAGGCATTCCATTCATTCAGGTTCCTACAAGCTTACTGGCGTGCGTGGACTCCAGCATTGGAGGAAAGACAGGCATCGATGTGAGCCCATTTGGTAAGAATCTGCTGGGCTCCTTCTACATGCCACAACGGGTTTATGTGGACTTGAGCATGTTGAAGACGCTACCACGACGAGAATTTATCAATGGAATGGCTGAAGTCATTAAAGCGGGCGCAATATACGATTCTGAATTGTATGAATTACTGGAGAGCCGATCGGATGAGATTTTAGGCAAAGATCGTCACACTCCGCTTGTCACGCCCAATTTGAAGCTACTTCAACGAATTGTGCGGATGGCTGTGCAGGTGAAAACTCACGTTGTGACACTTGATACGAAAGAGCGAGGATTACGTGCGATATTGAATTTCGGCCATTCGATCGGGCACGGGTATGAAGCCTTGCTCCAGCCGGAGTATCTCCATGGCGAATGTGTGGCTATAGGTATGTTACGAGAGGCAGAGATTGCCCGGGGAGTGGGTAAATGCAGTTCAGCGACGGTAGGCCGTTTACGGTGCTGTCTTCAGGAATATGGGCTTCCCATTAAAGCTCCGGAAAGTGTACCCGTCGATCAAGTGCTCGCTAAAATGGAGATCGACAAGAAGAATGGGAAAGGATTGAAGCGAATTGTGCTGCTGGAATCCATCGGTAAAGTGGTGTCCACGCCAGCGTACACAACAGCCGTGTCGGATGATCAAATTCGTTTGGTTTTGGAGAAGCAAGTTGTGGTGAAAAATGGAACTCAAGCAAATGGGAATATTCGCGTTCCGGGGTCTAAATCGGTCTCGAATCGCGTTCTGCTGATGGCTGCTCTGGGGAATGGAACCTGTCGTATCTCTGGCCTCTTGCATTCGGAAGATACTCAAGTCATGATGGCAGCTCTAACCAAGATCGGAGCAAAATTCAGCTGGGAAGAAAAGGACACCGTTGTGGTCGTCGAAGGAACCGGAGGGAAATTCAAGGCGCTCGATGATGGGGAAGAGATCTACCTTAGCAACGCTGGAACAGCTGCTCGGTTTCTGACGACCACTATGACGCTTGTCCAAGCTCCAAAAAACGAAAATGAGCTGGGTCGAATCATTTTGACTGGAAATCATCGAATGCAGGAACGTCCGATTGGGCCGCTTGTGGAATCTCTCAGGCAAAATGGATGTAGAATTCAGTGCACAGGCGTCCATGAAGGCTGTCCGCCCCTGGCGATTCAATACACGGGCTTTAAAGGTGGTGACATCCGACTTGCAGCAAAAGTTAGCTCGCAATATGTGTCTTCCATTCTCATCAACGCGCCTTACGCCGAGAACTCTGTTGTGTTGGAATTGGAAGAAGAGGAAATAACTTCGCTGCCCTACATTCACATGACAATCGAACTCATGAGAGCGTTTGGCATCCACGTGGAAAGAGAAGGCAAAAATCGATTCAGAATTCCAAAGGGAGCGTATCAGAATCCATCGATGTTCCAAGTGGAAGTAGATGCGTCCTCGGCGAGTTATCCGCTCGCATTAGGAGCGATCACCGGAGGCCAAGTGGTTGTAGAAGCTTTAGGAAGCTCCAGTGTTCAAGGAGACGCGGCATTCCACTCGGTATTGAGAGCAATGGGCTGTGAAACGAGCCAAACACCAACGAGCACGACTGTGAGAGGTCCTCCTTCTGGTGTCCGTCTCAAAGCCATCGAGTATCTCGACATGGAGACCATGACAGACGCCTTCATGACAGCCGCGGTACTCGCTGCTGTAGCCCAAGGTACCACCAAAATTGTTGGTATTGCCAACCAGCGGGTAAAAGAATGCAATCGCATCGAAGTGATGATCACAGAGCTCAGTAAAATCGGCGTTGAGTGTGGAGAACTTGAGGATGGCATGTGGGTGAAAGGAGCGAATGGCGATATTGGACAGCTTCGAAAGGCAGAGATCGCCTGTCACAATGACCATCGTATCGCCATGAGTTTTGCTGTGCTTGGAGCTTATGTGCCCGATATCAGCATCACGGACAAAAAGTGCACTGAGAAGACATACCCGGAATTCTGGGACCATTTACAGGGACATTTGGGTCTTCGTGTCCAAGCAGTTCCGACCAAAGTGACGACCACAGTCGACACTGACAGCCAAGTATGTGAAACTCTCGTCCCGACAGTGTTTCTCGTCGGAATGCGAGGGAGTGGGAAATCAACTCTGGGGAAATACGCTTCCTCAAAGCTCGAAATGGAGATATTGGATACGGATAAAGAGCTCGAAAAAGAGTTTGGAAAGTCGATTCCCGCCTTCGTGGCCGAGCATGGTGGCTCGTGGGATGTGTTTCGGCAGCATGAGAAGCAGTTGATGCTTCGATTGCTGTCCGATCCACCCGCAAATACAGCGGTAGCTTGTGGTGGTGGCGTCGTAGAGGACCCTCAGGTCCTTTCGGCGCTTTCAAAGTACCCTTATGTCGTTCATATTCGACACGATGACATGGACTCTCTCATTGCGTACCTCGACCGCCAGGCAGCCCAGAATGCTCGACCAGCTCTTGGAAGCCAGCATGCAAAAGTATGGGAAGATCGACAGCCACTCTATACAGCTGCTAGCTCTTTCGAGTTTGTTGTTACTCGTTCCAATAGAACGGAAGGAGGCTCATTGGACATTTCCAACCTCGACTTTTGCATGGAAAGCTTTATTCGCTTCCTCGGCGTGGCGCTTCCGAACACTCCGTACAGCTTTGATTCCTCGAGTGTTTGTGTGAAGAATTCCTTCTTTCTTTCGACAACGTTCACCAACGTCACAGACTCCATTGATGATTTCCCAGATATCATTGAAGGTGTCGATGCCGTAGAGCTTCGTGTGGATCTCCTGAAAAGCACTGAACCAGCCTTTGTTTCGTCTCAAGTGGCTCTATTGCGAAACATTACGAGTCTTCCCATCATTTTTACCGTACGTTCCGAAGCTCAGGGCGGGCAATTTCCCGATGATCAAGAGGAGGAGATGTTTGATCTACTTCATCTGGCAGTACGGCTTGCCTGCGAGTTTGTGGACATGGAAGTTTGCTGGTCGCACTCTTATCGCACGGAATTTATTCGCTACCGGAAACGTTCTGCGATTATTGGTTCCTTTCACGCTTTGCAGATGGATGCTCCCATGAACGAGGAAGACATTGTCGCGATATTCAAGTCTGCGTACCATTCCGGTGACGTGCAGGTGGTCAAAGTGGTAGTGAAAGCCTTTGGCGTCAACGACGCACTTTTGGTCCATCAGATTGCTCAGAACTGCTTGAATGAGTGGGACCAGTGCCTTCCCGTCATCGCGCTTTGTACAACGGAACAAGGAAGATTATCTCGTGTGTTAAACTCCATCTTGACGCCCGTCACACACGCAAAACTACCAAAGGCTGCTGCACCCGGGCAATTAAGCGTGAAGGAGATCCTTGATCTGAGGAGCGCGCTTGGCATGTTCCCAGGTAAGAAAGGTGTTCCAGGCTCTTATCACACTGCTGGCTAATTGCAGAGATTACTAGCTAGAAGATTCTATCTATTTGGATCGCCGGTCAGCAAGTCACCATCCCCAGCCATACACAACGCGGGCTTTCAGGCTCACAATCTTCCATTCCAATATCAGCTGTGTGAGACGCTCGATTTGGAGGAAATCACGAGAAAAATACGGGATACCACATCCTTTGGAGGTGCATCCGTGACGATTCCTCACAAAATCGACATCATGCACCTGCTCGATGAGATATCCCCAGCAGCACGAGCGATCGGGGCGGTCAATACCATTCTCCGCGAGGATCGTGTGACGGGTGCTCATCTGAAAGGCGATAATACGGACTGGATAGGTATATTGCGACCTATTGCAAGACGTCTTCACGCTCAAACTCGGCCCAAGCTGGCTTCCGAGCTGAGAGCGCTGGTAATCGGCGCAGGTGGAACATCAATGGCAGCAGCTTATGCGATGTGTCAACTTGGAGTCGGGTCATTATACATCTACAATCGCACATTTGAGAAAGCCCGTCTTATTGCGGAGCGTTTTGGAGCAATTCCTTTGGCCGAATTGACGGAAGTCAGCATTCCATTTGCCGATATTATCATTGGCACCATTCCGGCTGCTTCAGGCTTTGTCCTCCCGTCCTACCTCATGCAGTCAGATCATGGTATGATTGTATTAGACGCCGCGTATAATCCTCCCAGGACACCAATGTTGGAGGCTCTTTTGAGCACAAAGAGCCCCAGGCAGCATGCAGTCATCTACGGGTATGAAATGCTCTGCGAGCAAGCGTATGCTCAATACCAATCTTGGCATAAACTCACTCAGATAGCTGTCAAACGACAAGAACGAAATGTGGCCCGAAACCAGGAATCGGAAGTATACTGTTTGATGCGACAACAATGTGAAGCGCAGCTTTTCGGCCAGCAATTGAGATGAATACTGTTTGCGAGGATTCAAAAGCTGTCGAAGGTCGCGAGCTCTAATTGGATTCAATAAATAGACATTACGAACGGGTTACGACCTACTTTTGCGTTCCAGGAAGCTCTTTATCGATCATCTCGATTGCATGTCAGACTCTGCTCATCATTCGCAACATGCTGAGAACCAGCCCATTCGTTTGACTCACAGCCTTTCGGCCCCAAGGCTCCCGTCTTCCAATTCAACGAGCGGCTTTGTGTATGCATCTTCGAAAAAACGAGCAGAATTCAGCAAAAGCGCCTCCAGCAGTAATCCTTTGGCCGGCCAACAGGTTAAGTTGACACCTCTCGATCTACCCATTGCATCCAAGCTCGCTTCTCAGACTTTGCTGGAGGTTTATTCCGATGCAGATAAAGACCTCATGATTCTGTCCTTGCACAAGCGTGTTGCCAAGCTGGAGGCTGAATTGCATCAAGCTCGTCGATATCATCGTACGATGGAGAAGAGGAATGACCAACTGGAATCGTGGCGAGTTTTCGTGGAAAACACCTCCAATGAACGAGAAATGCTTCTTCAGGAACTTCGACAGACTGCCAAGATGAGACAGATCGAAGTCACCAAGCTATCAAATCGCTATGTTGCGGCGAATGAGAAGATTCTGATGCTCGCATCGACGTGTGCCCCATCCAACGATGACAACGCACATAGGACGATGGAGCAGCAAATGACGCTTATAAAAACGCTTACGAAGGAGAATCAAGACTTCCATCGCAAATTGCGTAATTTTGAGCAGCGTTATCGTGAAGATAAGCTGACGATTACAAAGCAAGAGGGATTGATTCAGAATTTGCATTCCAAACTAGAAAGCTTCCAACTGGAGCCACGTGGAAACGATCAGGCTACACCACCGAAAGAGAAGGAGGAAGAGATTGAGCCATCAAGCGTGCATGCAAAATTGCATTCTTCATTGAGCTACAAGAGGATTCTCCAAGCAGGGCAGAACATTGATCCTCGAATGCTCAGCATCCTGGAGAAGTCAGATCCGCACGATAGTACTTCGTCAGCGGTTCAGCTGGCTACTCTTATGAAAAAATGGCTTCAAAGCTGTATGGACCTACCTTGTTCCCTTCATCTTCCCACGAATATGCAACGGTACGTCATTTTCATTATCGCTTTGGCATTGTTAACATTCGTGATCCAGACTCTTACAGCGTACTTGCGGCCTTTTGCATTGCCAATATGCCGCTTACTTTGATGTGGAATCCGATCGGGCAATAGGACTTTACAGCAATGAGCATGGTGAGGTTTGCTGGCCGCTCGAGATCGATAAAGGCTTTGTCGGGTACGCAGCAAAATACTGCAAGACTGTCAACGTTCCAAAAGCTCTTGAGGATTTGCGGTATCACGCGGCCTGTGACACACTTAGCGGCACAAAATCGAAAGAGGTTCTTTGTGTTCCCATAATGAGCGAAAACTCCTCAAAGTCATCCGATTCAGTGGTGGGGGTTCTACGAATTTGGAATTCTGTGCAGCGGAAGCCGTTCACTTCGGTGGAGCAAATTGTCGCGTCTTTCTTGGCTATAGAAGCTGGAATTGCGTACAATCAAAGCAGATCAAAGGCGCAATATATGAGAAATAACGCTTTGGCATTGCGTCTTCTCCGTTTCCCAGCAGAATTGGCAAAGAAATGTGGCCGTAATTCTGAAAAACGATCTCGTTCCATGGACGTGCAAATGATGATGCACAGTGAGCGGTTTTGTGCTGAGATACTCGGTAGCTGTACTGTTCGCATTTTTCTAATGGATCCCCAAAACGCAGGTCGACTTTGGTATGTGAATGCAAAGCATAGCAATGGTGAAAGTGGATCAATTGGACAAAAAATGAGCATCAACGCTACTTCTACTCTGTGTGAAGTGGTCGTGGAACGACAGCGCCAAGAGGTCTGCATCGTGGAGGATCCATTACGAGGAGGTTGCTACAATGATGGTGTAGATCTAGAGCCAGGTGCAAATGGCATCATGCTTGCACCGATTCTATCCCTTTGGCATCCGATGCTTCTACTCGGAATAATACAAATCACAAGGGACCGTCCTGTCCATTTAGTTCAAACACAAGAAGAGGCAGAAGTATCACCTCGAGATGAGTTTACAATCGAGATTTTGGAGCTGTTTTCCAGTGCGCTAGCAGGTGTGATACATCAACTATGATCGCCTCACACATCACCAAATAATATGGAGCGAACGCACATGGATTGAGCTCAGAGTACGGGCACAGCGTCCAATCTGCAGCGTGTACCGACATGAGAGTCGCGTTTGATGATAATGCTTGGATAGTTGCTCCTCTCAAGATCAGCAAACTGATGAAGCAGCGCTCCTTCCATCCAATTCTCAACGATCAGCTTGTGGCCATCGACTGACACAGCAAACTTCGATAATGAAGCGGCTTCTGAATTGATTCTATTCTTCATGTACAGTACTTTCATTGGCGATTCAATAAAATTAGAGTATTCTTATATAAGGATCCTCATTTATACGCAGTATTACGCCCATAATTCTTTATAGGACAAGGATGCTTAATGCACTATATTTCTCGAGTCTTGCACGGAGAGGACGATTACTGGATGGCACTAAAAGGCCCGAGTCTTGCACGGAGAGGACGATTACTGGATGGCTCTAAAAGGCTCGAGCCTGCAGCCT
>CACSLJ010000352.1:0-24764 GCA_902706625.1 Albugo laibachii | reverse complement strand
AAGCTATTATTCTGATTGGCCAAGTATTAATCTGGAGTGGTATTAAGATTATACTCTGATTGGGCAAATATTATATCGGGAGTGCAAATAGTAAAAAGTGGGAGTGGAAATAACAATTCCCTATACTTTTTGGAAGCTACATAAGTTTTAGATAAAAATGTGTACCTACATAATATTTGCTCTTGGCGATTGGTAAAACCGGTTTGGAATGTTGGGGATCGCTTAAGATCCCACCATTTAGAGTCATAGGTCTACTATTTAGGTGATATGCACTAAAACAAGACCTGCAGCAGAAAAAATATCGGAGCGTAGCTTGGATGGCAAATGAAGGTCGCATTTAGCATGAAACCAACGCGCAAATACTGTCGCTTTCCGTCAATACATAACTGTAAACTTTGATAGTTTATCCACCGCTAATGCGCTGGAACCAAGCGGTATCGACAATATGGTACAGACTAATATAATACACATTCCGACGAAGGAAAGAAGAAAGTGGACCAAGTTCGAGTCAAATGTGGTGCTGCTGACGTACGAGCCGAATCCGCAACGCAAAAATGCAGCTGCACGCAAACACTGTAAGCAGCAAAAAATCACAGCAGGCAGTTCCTCATTTGAAGAAATGCTCGGTATTACAAAGCAATCAGCACGCAGTCATCGCCTAACTTCAAGATACATTGCCTCTGTACAATCAGGAAATAATAGAAAAAGGATCTTCCACGAAGCGGTTCAATTCCATCTCAGAATAGAGATGTGCGGGCGAAAAAGCATGGAAAGAGGATGCATATGACATCGAGTCAGATGATACAGTATCACCGGCTCAAGAAAATTTGCAGATCGGACAATCTGTTTCGGAGATCCCAACTTGTCTTATTTCGTGAACATCAGCTTTATAGAAGCCAAGAATGCTGGGGCAGACAGTTGCAGTGTCAGCACCTCTACATAGGGGATTTCAGGCGTGTTCCGATTCGTTTATCCATGCGGGTAATATGCTGAAGGAAGAGCGGGAAGGGAGTTATTCGTATAGATATTCTAACTCCAATCATTCGATTGTGAGCATTTACCTGGAAGACGATGCTACCTCGACATCGGCTACTGGGAGTTGGATCTGGGGATAAAAACACTTTGGGATCACTCAGCTGTTAAAGAGACAACAAGAAGAGGTGATAGAAGCAATTTCAATGCACATGTTCGTATCGGGCGGACCGTTTGATGTCATTGAGAATCCTCATCAAAGTCGAGCGTTGACGATATTACGAGCCTATATGAAGCTACCAAATGAGAATGAGCTTTCGAATGTGATCCTCCAGCGATGTTTTGACAAAATCAGCACCAAAGTATGGCGTCACATGTTTACAAAATCATCATTTCTGTGTGTCAAACGTGACGACTGGATTAGCAGAAATATTTACAACAGTGGTCAAAAGGTCTGATATACTCAGAGTAGCTTGATATCCTAAGATAAATAGAAGAAAAGGGCAATACAGTATTATAGATTACCATATATATGATTTTGTAAGCATCTCGCTGCAAACCATGGATGAATGGAGCGATAGCAGTGAATAAAAAAGCGATCCTCTTCAGGCCGCTACTATCGCAAACGCATCCCGTCATTTGGAAGAAGATGCCAGAATGAACCGCTATGAAAACGAAGAACTCCGCCCGAGTCAAAATAAGGACGCGGATCAGCATCCAGTACTTCAAATACAAGTTGAGAATTCCTACCCGATCAATATCTCGGCAGAACCTTTGGATGAACCTTGGGAAAAGCTTCATGCTCGATGCAATGCAGATGCTGCACTGGTTGCCAGCATTGTCAGATATTTGTATAACAGGCAGCCCCGAGAATGTATTCTTCGACCTGGAACTGTTGCGCAGTATAACGTTTCAAGACTGGACATCGAAACATCCAAAAACCTGCGTCAAGCGCTCACAACGCAATCGAAAACGTTCGCAAACAAATCGTTTGCTACACCCACTGAGAGTTCATTGATTTGTGCCAATTTTTTGCATACAAAATGATGTTTTTGGCAGACATTGAAGTTGGCGATCAAGAATGATGAACTCAACTTGAAGCTCTGGTACATCTATTTTTTGCGTGCACGCGGATTCCGCGCGAAGCGGTTCGAAGACGGTATACGGAACGCCTCACAGCCAACGTTCTCCGAAAAAAATGCAAAGCTTTGGTACCCAGTCGCTTTGTCCAGTTGTTCAACTGGAGAAATTAGGCGACCGACGCGTGTACGAGCAGGCGATGCTGGCAATGTACGCTTGCCTTAACAAAATAAAGTTGGAATCTTGGCCATTGCTATACAATTCAATCACAAGCATGACTTCATGGTCGGTCGATATCGATCATGAAATTACATTATGAAGATGCAAAGTGGCATCCACATATCCGATTCAATGTGCGCCTCGGGGAAAAGAGAGATTACATTGTACCGACCACTGTTTTTGAAATCGGCCATTTCCATTTTCTAGTTCGTTTGACGACCGATACGAATGACCCATTGCAATGGAGAATGATTTCAATGAAGACAAATGCGATTCTTTGGCGTTTCTTTTGCGTGTACACGTAACAGTGCAGTTTGCGAATGCACAGTGTGCGAGTGCCGTCAAAAGAATTCGGTACACAAAATCACGAATTAATATGCGTCAAGAAAAATGGCAGCCGTTTTGGAGCACCAGCACCATCTGGAGACGATACAAAAATGGGTGCTTACAAATTCGAGATAGCATGCGCGTCCAATTGGAAAATATGTTTGTGTGGGCGAATTCGCTGTGTGAGCTGTATCATTGTCTCCTCGTCTTGACACTTTTCGCGAATTGGGAGCGTGATGAATACGTGTTGGAGGCAAAATTATCCACACTCTCTCTCGATACGCTGCAATGTGTGCTTCAGAGCGACAACCTCAGATGGGACTCCACTTCTGAGAGCGATTTGGCCATGCGAATTGCAGAATTTGGAAAAAGATTTATGGTATAGAATTACTTGCCGCTACTACAAGCGATCTGATGGAAATTTGTGGATGAAGAAACAAAAAGGTGAGGGAATTCTGCGATGCTGATTTTTCTTTTATTTCGGATACGTCCTGGGATGTGGGTTGATCTGATTATGCCCAAAAAATCTGAAATAGCTAATACTAAAACGATTGAACTTTGAATACACGTGAAAATGTTCCCACACTGCATCTACAAATTCTGGCGACATTGTACGTGCTCCACCACTCTCGTGAATTCCCCCTATCAATGTACCTCGAGCAATGGTGTACGGTTGCAAGGTGTTGTCTTCAACGATTACTGTTTCTTCCGACTTAAATACAATGACATCGTCGATGAAAACTGGCTGTTCTGGTTGTACAGAATTCTCAATCTACTTATCAATCTAGTTGAAGACGAAACACGTTTCCGATTATCTCCAGGCCAGGTACGAATAGGATGTGCTTACAGCACGTTTCGTTTGGGCATTTGCTTAAGATATGACCCGACCAAATGTACTCTTGGACGACACCCTACCTCTTGAAGTCGACAAGGAAACACTTTGGAGTGTTAAAGAAAGGATTGTACAAGGATTCCAATGAAGTTGCAGAGTAGGACCACTTTGTGACGAGCCGATTCTCGATACTAAATCTAGGAGTCTGGGTGCTTTCATCGCATCAGAGCCAGTTTATCGAGGCAGAGGTAAAATCATCCCGACAGCTCGTAGGGTAGCGTATCCAGCATTCTTGACAGCCTTACAACGCATGCTGGAGCCTATCTACAATATAGAGATTAAGTGTCCAGATGATATCGTATCTTCATTGTATCAAGTTCTCAATCGACGTCGAGCTCACATCACACAATGACGCTCCAATCGCAGGATCTCCCTTATGAGTTATACGAGGCTTTGTTCCCGTCATCGACTCTTTCTATTTGGAAACGGACTTGCGTGTCTTCACACAAGTTCAGGCTTTTACAAAACAGCACCTTGATCATTGGGTGGTGGTGCCAGCGCCTGTCAGTGATCTCGCTTGCGAATTCATGATCAAAACACGAAGAGAAAAGGATTGGGCGAGGATGTCAATGTTCGAAATTATTTTGACGAGCAAACGTGGGATGAGCTTGTGCGCCATGAAGTCGTTCGCGAGCGATTTATTTTATAAGATATGGGTCCTACACTTTTTTTTAATACAATGCACTTGATATCTAGAAAAAAGCATGACAAGCGATCCACATAGCTTTTTATTGCGTCGAGTCTGCCGGGAAGTGACCTTCTTGTGCGATTCAAGCACGTGAGGCATCGTTTGAGCTCCTAGTGGTTGAGCGAAAGTTCTGAATTCGCCGTGTTTTTTTGTTTTGCATGAATAAGATCTAAATATCCGAGGTCTTTGAATGCTTTTTTCTGGGTAGACGGTCTTCAGATTATAGAGTTTCCGAATCAAGACAAGTTCCTGAACAAAAAAGAGTTGAGTCAGAATGGAATAGTTTATAATGCATAGCGGCTGACCTTTATGACGAAGTTGACGTCATTCTGATAGATGCTGGTATAGTCGTCCTTGACGCGACACAAGAAAAGCAAACGGAAACACGATTTTTCGAGTTTAAAAGACTAAGTGGTGTAATTATTTTACCGCAGATCAACTAAATAGTAGACCCTCCGCAAAAATGCGTTGAGGTGAAAAAACGTTCCCACGCATTTTGGCGAAGGGTCTTCTATTTAGTTGAGCTGCGGTAAGACAAGAATAATCCACTTGTTGAAAGGTTATAGCTAACGGCATTATGGTCGTTTAAGATCGTCGAAAAGATGAGATTTCAGCGTCAAAGTGGACGAAAAAGCACGAATCTGAGGACGAGGAAGATACCAACGAGATAATATCCGATTTGGGATCCAGAAATGAACGCAATCAAGCAGAAATGCAGGACAACACCGCACGTGAACGAGATCGTGAAGAGCGTGATGCCTTTGCCCAAAGGCTCCAACAACATGGCTATGAAAAATCGATGAAGAAAAAAGCAAAGCAAAACGATACTGAAGACGATGATCAGGGCTTCAGCAAAGAAGCGATTGAGCAGCTATCTAAACGAGGCGAAACAGCGAGCCAGATTGAACACGTGATAGAAAATGATCGAGAGCTTCATGAGAAATTGGAACGAATGAGAGAATTGTCGCGACAGGAATACCTCAAGAACGTGAAGAAAAGGAAATCGAGCTGCTGGAGTTTCAATTGAAGGACGAAGATATCTTATTTAAGAATGTACGACGTACAAAGCTGAAGAGAGAGCATCTTCAAATCAACGCATTTTAGACACTGCTCAAGAGCGATCTCGCTAGGATCAAGATCGTGTGGATGGCTATCAGATTTCAGATTCTTACGAAAAAGAGGACGTGAAAGGATATCGAGTGCATAAGAAAGAAGATCTACTCATTGAACCATACGATCAGGCAGTAGTCTTTCGAAGTGAGCAAGATATCTGGGAAAATACCCAGACCAAAATGGCCAAGACGCAATTTGGGAGGGAAGATAAGCACAAAGAGAAGTGTCAACTTGTTTTTGAAATATTGGATCACGAGTACTACAAACCGACAAAAGACACAAGCAGTCGTTTCTGTGTCGAACCCTCGATGAATGCGAAGTATAATCAGCAGCATTTAGTACAGGAAGCGCTTAGAAACACACAGAATAGACGATGTATACTGCTACAATGTGGTGAAGTCGCGACTTCGTTAAAACTATTAGAATGAAGGTGTCATTCATTAAAGGATTCCTGTTTTGGTTGACTAAGATATTTGAATAACCCTGGATCGACAAGCTATCTCTATGACGCTCGGGTTGTACTTCGCGTTTGATACCAGGCATCATTTCTTTGTGCCAGCGCACAACGATTAATGGTGGACAAAGATTGCATGCTCGCCGTATTTTCAGTACTAGTTGAATACTGGAATGAGGCATGTTTCGTTCTAGAAGTAATGCTAAAGAAGGAAAGTAACACTCCTTATGATCTTGCCTTGTATTTGTTACTTGTTATATTACCTGTAATTATCAACCTTACACACAACAAAGATGCAGCAGCCATTCATATCGTTCCATTACAAGGTATCCAAATCCTTTTCCGCCGCATTTATCCTCTTTTTGATCATGATGACAACATTGAGATGGATGAAAAAGTGGTTTATGATGTATTCCTCCTTTTTCTGTGCAGTGAAAAACACTACGGAGCAACCAGGTGGCACCATGTACTCATTAAAGTTCAGCTCAATAGTTCCGATGGCACCCATCCAACTCCGCTTCCAGCAAATGAAGAGAATAATAGCACCTCAATTAAGAAATGTGGAGCAAATGTCGGCATTCAAACTCTCTTTGTTGCAACTACAAGGAGCCTCCTCGAGTATTGACTTACAACCTGTCTTTTATATAAGCTCATCCAACGCTGTTGTATTCAATTCACGCGACAATTGACGTAGTCGTGATGGATTTTAACGCAAGCGTGTTACCACCGGATGGGAATGGATGACAGTGATCGCATAATCAGAGTTCTTTTCCTCAGATGCTGCAGTCATACACAATGAGATGACGAAATGCAAGAGTATATCACTTACATTGCTTCAGGTTGTGCAAAGCAATGATTACCTCACAGTAAGCGATAGTCAATTTTGCAGCATTTTGATCCGCGAGAGGATGAATTTCCAGATGTTCGATGTTGTTATATTATCCGTGCTAATCGTCATCTTTTTCCTGGATGTTGTGATTATCTATATCATGGAGTAAATATAAGAATTCTCGGATGAATGCGTATTTTGAAGCTGGGAAATCGGCTGATGATTCTTGATACAAAATTGCTAATTGGAGATTCCTCAAGAAAGTCGCATCCATTGAGAATCAAAACCTTCGATCTCGAGTCATCACTGCATGGTCAGTGGTCGGCTAGGAAGAGACGAATGATTAATAACTCACATTGCGACGGTTCTATGAAGCTCTTAAATGTCCCGATAGAGTTATTTCAATAGCGCATTATCGAAAACGCACGTGATATCTCGTTCTATAAGAATACTCCGCTCATAATCTACAAGTGATATGTATTAGAAGTTTGACGAGAAGCTTTGCATCCGACTCATACAACTTCCGGGTAGCGCAAGTTGCAAATGCGAGGTGAAGTATTCCTTAAAAGTTGAAAATCTGTAAGTGGAAAAGAAGTGGTGGCGCATTTTGAACAACTGTAATAGTATACGTACCTCGGCGATCTCTTGAATTTAAACGATACGAACTTCGGTTCTCTATTTTCAATTGGACAGTTTAGCTTTGCTTGAATGGAATTATGATCGTTGAATGTCGATAGAAGCTGAACCTCGTCGAAACTTTGGTATCCTTATTCTGATAAGTTTCCAAATGCCATATATTTGGCGTTGTCAAAGCAAATTTTTTACGGAGAATTCGTGAAGAAGTCCACCGATAAGTATTCTAAAAATGAGGAGAAGTATTGCTCAAGAAGATGTAGTTGATTGCAAAGAAGTCTACTCAAGCAAATTCATCTAGATACTCTGTCAGAGACCCACATATTCCTAACACATCGCAATCAAATTGCTCGGTACTTAGCGTTCTATGGGAAACCGATGACGATGGGAGGCCCTCTCGGTACCCCTAAAACTAGATAGATATGTTATGAGGGTTTGTGACCTGCAATTCCTTCTCCGGAAGAAGAACTATTTATAGCCTGTCAATTAGGATTCGTCATTCCTACGAGGCATGATACTAATACACCAACGCTGAGACACCTAGTCAAGAAACATCATCTGGATACCATGTCGGAGACACAAAATAGTCCTAACACATCGCAATCTCAGTGCAGGATATCAAGATTGCTGCTTGATTCCTCGTGCGATAGGACCTCTCAGTAACCCTCAAAAGTAGATAGATTTCATCTGGGGGTTTGTGACCTGTGATTCACTCTCCTGGAGAAGAACTATTTATAGCCTGTCAATTTGGATGCCTAATTTGTAACAGACCGTCCGGTTACATGGTTCTGCATGTTACGGTAGTTGCATGCTTTTGCCATCAACGTTTACAGGACAACTGTACCGGCATGTGATAGGGCGTTTTTAGCCAATCAAAGAGTAGATAGAATTGGTTGGCTCCCTGCGGGAGCCATCGAATAACACACTTTTGTTTTGGCCTTATCTTCTTTGAATTCCTCACGCCGGCGCATCGCTAACAATCAAGCGGGTTTCAGTCCCGTTACACTTGGTAGTACTTTGTAGTTCTTCCAACGACCGGAAGGTATGGCCATTTTCGATTTTAACGAGAACGAGAATACCGCTATGATTCGCTCCGCCATTCTTTCACATGAACGACATCCCCATCTGACAGTCTCAGAATGGGAGGCTCTTCCTAGAATGAGCCAAATCACCGTTCGTTTAGCCGTTGAAAAAATCCTACGTCATGCTTCAGTAGAGTCTCAGCATGACGAGATTCAGCGTTTTCTCGATCGTGAAATTTGTAAACATACGTTGGCAACCCCTGCGAATCGAGGAGGCATCAAAATTGATGTGAAGGAATACGATGGCTCAGAAGCGATGTCACTTCTGAGATTATTTTGTGAAATGGACCAAGCAATAATCGCTCGCCAATATACCGACGAGCGAATCTAAGTATCGTTTGAGATATCGAAACTCGCGGGTCGAGCGCATAGTTTTTCTTATGGCCCACTACTCTCCGATCCTAATAGCTTACCCACTATAGCCATACTCAAGGAGAAGTTGCGGCTGACGTTTGAGCCCCCGCAAAGTAAGTTCAGAGCCCGCCTAAACTCTTCCGTCTCCGCCAAAGCAAGTACTCGACCAGAGAAGACATACAACGTACACGATACTGAGTATCGTGTATCAAGGCGAAACCAATCGATCCTACGTCGCAAGTGTCACTGCTTATGATCGGGTTGACAGACGGCCCAGTCAATAGCTTCATATTCCGGGAATACCCAGAACAGCTGGAAGACGCCTTCACGCCCGCTATGCGTGAATATTTAACAATCGTACCTATATGTCATCCAGCTCGCTCAAACGGAAACCGACACATTGCGAACCTGAGCCGATGGAGATTTGCGCGACTCAATCCGACGTTCATTGACCAATCCGGTCGTTCCCTCCCCGGATCAACCCAATTACCTTTCAGCAGAACGATCGGAAGAAATTCAACGGTGTGTGTCACCGCTGCAAGAAACAAGGTCATGTCGCCGCGCGGTGTCGTGCCTCAGCTCCGGTCTACACATCTGTGAATCAAAAGGGTGTGTATGAAGCGACCCCAAAAAACGAAGAGGTCCAGTAGGTGCGGGTCATCCTACTGGGCGATCACGCACGTTGGATACAAATGTGGCTTTTCAGCGTGATGCTCCGGATACACACGAAATGTACCTGTCAGCCACAACTTGTGAAAATGATGCACGCCTCATACGCATTGACATCGAGGTCGAGGGTGCATTAAGAAGGCTCCAGGCATTAGTGGACTCGGAAGCGACAAACATTTTTTTGAAGAATCGTGTTTGGTTAATCTATCTAGTATCGATGTGAAGAAGATCCCCGGAAATATGACCGTGAGATTAGTGGACGGGGTTCCTCTCACAGCTCCCAAACGCGTTGTGTCAATGAGTTATGGTTTCGACAACTTTAAGTCGATCGACAAGTTTCTTGTCATCGATATGGGGGACAGGTTTGATTGCATCTTTGTGATGCCATGTTTAAGAAAATATCGTCCGGTAATCGACTGGATCGGATGATCCATCAAGGCTAAAGAACTTGACGTGAATGAAGTGTGTGCACACTCTGCCCAACCTAAGTGTTCATGGTTTGTAGTAACAATTTTCGATCCCACAATAACAGAACCGTCACAAAGAGCGAGAGATGGCACTCTTTTTTTTGTCTGTGGACGCAACGGTGACAGTGTTCCTGCGTCCCATCGAACACCAGGAGGTTCCAAGTCACAATACTCGCAAGTGCGAGCTTTGCTGATGTTTTGTTCCTACACCGCACGGGGTTGTCAATGATTTAATGTCAGCAAGTTTCAATGTTGCTGATAGAGTTGTTACAACGACAGAGAGGTGCGTTTAATATGTTATTCCAGCAACACTGATGTGTTCTGATGTATACATTCAAGCGAAGCAGAGGCTCGCTAGTGTTTGGGCGTCACAGCGGCGCGCCAATGGTGTTTTCCATTCGAAGAATCAACCTTCGAGTGATGTCTATGCACGGGAGCAGTCCGTGTTATGTGGTAATTTCGGCCAATCAACCGAAGTTACGAGCGGCATTTCACCCCCGGTGGAAGAGTCCCTAAGTGATATATCGGGTGAACCGAATCTATCCAGGAATGTCGGTTTAGAGCATGCATCGGAAGTTCTCAACATCCTTACTTTCATCAACGACCCCACGAAGACAGCACGCCTCTGTGTCCACAACCTTCCATGGTCTGCTGTGGCACTGACTCAGCTGCCTTGCTTACTGTGGAAGGACTTGCTACACGAGCTGCAAACGGACTCAGTCGAACAATTTTGCATCATCACTTGCGACCCTACAAGCGAGTATCTCACCGCAACTCAGGAACTGTCTTCGAGAAAACAACATTTTGCGGCTCAATCTACGGATATACTTCGAATGGACAACAACCCAGTCTAGTCTCTTCTACTTGAGTTCGCCGACATATTTCCGGACGCAATACTCGAGGAATTAGCGAATGATAGTAGTACTCGGCATGAGATCGGCTTCATTCCGGGCACAAAGTACTGTGTTATGCGGCAGGGGCCACTACCGCATGATCAGGTGGAGGCCATTGGATCCTTATTTGCGAAGCGTCCGAAAGCAGGTCATGTGCGTAAAAGCATCTCACCACATTCCGCTCCGACCTTTTGCGTCAAAAAGGCGACGGGTGGATGGCATATTGCTCACGCTTTTAACAAACTCAACGATGCGAGCATCCCATCTCGAACACCAATACCAAGAAAAGAAATGGTATTGTACACAATTTCCGATAGTACAATTTTCAGCGCCATCGGTTCAACGGACGGGTTCTACAAATCCTTATGCGACAACGCGATATCGTGCTCAAAGCAGTTAGCACATTCAGTGAGATGCTATGGGAGAATGGCTTGTCATGCCGCAGGGGCGTTCTTAAGCCCCTGCGACTCTAAATCGAATGGTCTCTCATGCTCTCGGACCATTTCGTGATTTCGCACCAAGTTATTTCGATGATATCTTCGTGCACAGCAAGCGCAGTGACACGAAGTCTGATGTGGCAGTCCATTTGAATCACCTGGAACAAGTATTCCAAGTGATGAGAGACAAAACGTTGTACGCCAACTTAAACAACTGTGTTTTTTGTGCGCCTGAGATCCCGGTACTCGGATGTTATGTTGGACAGGACGGTGTGCGACCCGATCCAGAGAAAATTTCGTCTATCTGCTCTTGGCCAATTCCAACTAATCAAAAAGAACTTCGCCAGTAGCTTGAACTGGCGAACTACCTTCACAAGTACACAAGAGATTATGCACGCTTTGTCCGTCCCCTCTCCCAACTCCTCAAGAAAGATATTGAGTGGTCATGGGAAACGCAACATCAAGAAGCTTTCGATTTGATAAAGAAGAACATGTCCGAGAGCCCCAATATTCATTTTACCAAACTATTCCAAACCATTCTGAACCATTTCATATGGTTCGCGACGCCAGCCAATTCGCAATTGGCTGTGCTTTCATGCAATTCTACGATGAAAGAGAATTAGAGGGTAATCAGCTACCAATCCAGGCAATTAAGGCCAGCCAAACAGAACTACCCCGTTCATCATAAAGAATTGCTCTCAATGCGCTATGCGTTGATCAAGTTTAGAGTTTACTTGTTGTCGGAACAAAAAATTATTATCTACATCGATCACGCTTCGTTGTGAACAGCAACGAAGAGTCCCCACCTGACGCAGAGGATGGCCAGGTGGCTGTCCTCCTTCTCATAATATAAATTCGTGGTTCAGCACAAACAAGGAAGAATAATATCTTAGCCAATGCTTTCTCTCGCCGCCCAGATTATGACTCGACAAGCATTTCACGTGGAACCGATGATTGTCCCACGTGTGTGGATTCTGGTGTCTCAACCAGCGCAGCATCAATCATAGCAAGTTCCAATCTTCCACAGCGTATCAGCGATCGATACGCTAAAGACGCGCTCTTTGCTCCCCTTGTGCATTATTTGAAATCACTTTCACCCTCCACACTGCACAGCTTGTCGGCACATATACGTGCACGAGCCCACCGATATCAATTCATAGAAACTTGTTGTACTATCGAATTGACCCTGCCGACGACCCTCGTGTAGCTGTTCCAATTGATAATGAAGTTCATCATCAATTGGAACAGGAATTCACGATTTGGCCACAGCTGGTAACCTAGGGAGAGACAAGACTTATCATGACTTGTCACTATACTATTTCTGGCCTCACATGTACAAATGGTTGCGTAAGTGGATACGAACATGTAAAATCTGCGAACGTGTCAAATTATCAGCAGCTGTACGGGCTCCATTACAATCGTTACGTATTCCCACAGACTATTGGGAATCGGTGAACATGGATTTTATTTTTGGATTACCAATCGACACGTTCCGTCTCTCGGGTATTTTCGTCTTCGTTGATCCCCTAATCAAAATGGTTCATTTGCCCCAGTAAAAGCCTCAATCACTGCAGACGAGTCTGCGGTATTGTTTATCAACATCGTCTTCCGACATCACAGACTCCTAACCACGACTGTAAGTGATCGCGACCCACCTTTAATTCTCAATTGGGCTTCACTGTTTTCGACGTTGGAAACAACGTTGGCAATGTTAACCACTGCCCATCCAGAGACGGATGGCCAGACGGAACGAGCCAACAGAGTCATGAACGACATCCTTTGCAGCTACGCTCCATCATGCTCCGAGTGGTCAACACCTTTACCACTGTTAGGATTATCTCCCAACAATTCCGTTCACAGCCCCACTGGCGTCACCACATTCTTTGCTAATTGCGCGCGACACCCGGGCGTCCCAGTTATCCTTTCTGCATCAGTTGATTTCCCTACGCTTGTTGGGGGAGAGAGCACCATGACTGATGACAGCCTCGCTTCGCTTTTAGTGAGTACAACCCAACGTGACCTTACAGGGCACAATGCTGATTCACTCAATGAGATACAAGATTATACTAGTGAGAATAAGGAAGTCAACATTCGGTATTTACAATTGACGCACATGGTACGTCCCACAATCTGCGAAAAACAAACAAACGAATTCATCTTGCGAAGGCAAAGTATATTGAGATTTATTCACGATAACGTCGCGGATGCAGTCGATCAGCAGAAGCAAAACAACGATCGAAGTGGTCGTAGCAACTTCAATGCGTTCGAAGTTTGGGATCGTGCTCTTTATCAACGGTTGGTTTGCCGTTGAAATCGATATCAAGCCTAGGGACCAACAAGTTATTACCGAGATCCATTGGTCCGCTCAGATATTGTTCAAAAAAGGGTCGGCTTACACTATCAACATCCCAAAGTACTTACGTTTACACCCTACCTTCTATATTGGTAGACTCGAACGTTATTTCTCGGTGACGTATCGATCCCTGTACTCTCTTCCAGCGGACATGGCCTATTCGTCCCTGCTGGATAAGACTCATGGTGCGGAACCTTGTACTTCTTCTGTGGTGACTCCAACGCCATTCCAGATTCCGAACGAAACTGACGGAATTGCGCAAAAACGTTTATGAGATTGCTTCATCGACGCCAGCACGGCTTCCATCGCGCTGTTCCTTGCCTCCAACGACGCCACCTGCGATTCCAAGTCGTCGAATATGTTCCGATACTGATCCAGCCTTTTTTCGCTCTCTTTGCATCGAAGATAAAACGAACTTATCTTCGACATCGCCCTTATCGGGTCAGAACGAGTCGTCACCTGCCGAAATCCCACGTCGGCAGACAAAAAACCCACATCGCTTGGAGCGATATGATTGAATACCATCGAGTTCTGACTTCTCTCAAACTCCTCCACTCCCATTAATAGATTCTGATGGTTAACCACATTGGATCGTGGATAAACCTCTCGATCATTTGGACGAAAAGACTCGCTCCAAGTCGACCCGTCGTTATCTCGTGGTATGGTTGGGTTTCGCTGCAGCGCATGACACGTGGGAACCACGCGCTCACCTATTGGTCGATATTCCCGAACTCGTGATCGACTATGAGTCGCGCCTGGATATCCAGCAGCGCACCTAGTACGTTCGACAACGCGCTGAAATTGCACTGCCTGTTTTTGCATACCCTGGATGAGTACCCTCTCAGCTATCTCCTCTTCCCAGGTCGACATAGGTTGTCGTCCTCTCCCACTTCCTTTAGTACACCAGCAACCTTCAACCACGTCGAAAAGCAGATTCGCCCCTCCGACTCACACGCCATACATAGTTGATCCCTCAACTGGACAAGAAAATGGTCCTGTCGACGTCGTTTGCACCACTCAATTTCGGCGCGCAAATTTATTTGATTCCACCGTGAATTGAAGATATTCAACGATGCTCTGAGAGCACCCTCACTAGCACTAATGGATTTCCCACGATATTCTTGGTGTCGTTGGGCCAGGTTTTTCATATCGTCTATCGGCGCCGAGTTTCCCGCGCCACTGATGTCGTACAATTTAATCGAATTTAACAAATTGTTGTGTCGATGTCCGTTAAAAATCACGGTTGTTTGTTAAATTGGAGTTCAGATGTGAATACTTCACGGTTGGGAAAGGGAGCGAACTATTGACTGAGCGGCTATGGTGAGTCGCACTTAAAAGGGGGGATAATGTAACAGGCCGTCCTGTTACATGGTCATGCATCTTACGGTAGTTGCATGCTTTTGCCAGTTACATTTATAGGACAATTTTATTAGTAAGTTATAGGGCTTTTATAGCCAATCAGAGAGTATAAAGAATTGTTTGGCTCCCTGCGGGAGCCATCTAATATAAAACTTTTGTTTTGGCCTTATCTTCTACGAATTCCTCACGCCTGCGCATCGCTAACAACTAAGCGCGTTTTAGTCCCGTTACATCATTACTTCGAGTCATTATACTAATACACCAACGCTGAGATACCTAGTCAAAAAACTTCATTGAGATACCAAATCAGAAACCCAGAAAGTCAGAAAACATCACACCTTAGTGCAGGATATCAAGATTCCTGCTTGACACCTCTTGCAATAGGAGGCCCTCTCAGTACTCCTCGAGCTAGATAGATATCATCTGAGGGTTCGTGACCTGCAATTCAATCTTCTGAAGGAAAACTATATATCGTCTGTCAATTTGGATGCCTGATTACAACGGGTCATGATACACCAACGCTAAGATATCTAGTCAAGAAACTTCATCTAGATATCATGCCAGAAACTCAGATAGTTCCAACACATCACAATCTCAGTACAACATACCAAGATTCCTGCATGACACCGATGGCTTTAGAGGCCGTTTTGGCATCCTTGTGGGTCTTTCACTTGGTATCTAGATAAGGGTTCTTGAGTACGTTTCTTAGTGTTGGTGTATTAGTATCATGACTCGTAGTAATTAGGCATACACATTGACAGGCCATAAATAGTTCTTCAGGAGAATGAATTGCAGGTCACAAACCCTGAGATGATATCAATCTAGTTTCAGGGGTACCGAGAAGGCGTTCCATTTCCATCTGTGTCACGCAGGAATCTTGGTATCCTGCACCGAGATTGTGATGTATTGGGACTATGTGGGTGTCTGACAGGGTATCTAGATGAGGTTTTTTGACTAGGTGCCTCAGCGTTGGTGTATTAGTATCATGAGTCGTATTATTACGCATCCATATTGACAGGCTATAATTAGTTCTTCTTCAGGAGAATAGATTGCAGGTCAAGAACCCTCAGATGATATCTATCTAGTTGGAGGGGTACTGAGAGTGCCTCCTATTGCAAGAGTTTTCAAGCAGGTATCTTGGTATCCTGCACTGAGATTGTGATGTGTTGGGACCATTTAGGTTTCTGACAGGGTATCCAGATAAGGTGTCTTGACTAAGTTTCTGAGGGTTGATATATAAGTATCATGACTCGTAGTAATTAGTTATCCAAATTGACAGGCTATAAATAGTTCTTTTTGAGGAGAATGCATTGCAGCTCACAATACATCATATGCTACCCGTTTGCTTTGAGAGGCACGATAATTGCCTCTCGTTGCTATCGGTGTCACGATGGACGCTACTTATACAGCAATGTGATTGTGATCCGTTGGGATGAATAGTTCTTCTCCAGGGGAATGGCTTTCAAGTCACAATCCATCAGATGATACGAATCGGCTTTAAAAAGAAAAGAATAGGCTCTAGTTTTTTTTCCACGCAGGCCGCAATGTATACTGCACTGTGATTGTGGTGCATTAAGAATGCAGGTCTCTGACATGGTCTCTAAATTACTTTTCTTGACTAGGTGCTCTAGCGGTAATGTATATGTACCTTATTTTGAATCGTATATCTACGAAACTAAAAAAAACTTCCAGATCCAGCAATCCATAGCACTTATGTTACACATCTAGACAGCTTTCATTAGCTGACATATATATCTACAAAAGTACCAAAACCCTCCTGTTCAAGCATTCTTTAGCAATTGGATGACACATTGAGAGAGCTTTCACTAGCTGCCATATATCCACGAAACCCAACAAAACATTGAGAGTAAGCAATTCTCAAAACTTTCGTGAAAAATTTCGAAAGCTGTCCCCAACTAACGTAAAATTAGAAAATTATCAAAAACATCGACATTAGTTTACTTCGTATTTTTTATGTACTAGTTCAACAATCTACTACATGCAACATTTACTTGCCCAAATGATTCCAAGGTGTTAATAAGGTGTCGTAGTGGTTACTCAGTCATGGTGATGGGAAAGGCAGCTTGACTCTCCGCGCTTCAGCTCACTACAACACATTGTTGTCGGCATAAGCAATTACAAGCTCACTTGTAGAACAGTAAGAAAGCTGTTGTTAGCTTACATATACCGCCTTTGTTTAGTTATACCTGACAGCCATGTTTGTAATAGAAAAACAAATCCTGCAAAAATGCATGTGCATCGAATTCGGGAGCGACTCAAGTTGTGCTGGATAATGTGGTCCACAATTGTTTCAATTCAGAACGTGTCCGTATGGGCAGTAATTCGCCTAAATGTGCGTGTAAAGTAGATAGAAATAGTCGCACTTGACCCCTAGCGTGCCGATGCTTTGTTGTGTATAGAGATAATCATTAACAGAGAAGATGCTTCTGGTTATCAGCAAAGCCCGTTGCCGAACATGGCTTACGTGTTTCATTGCATATCTAGCTCAAAACTACTTAACAAACTCTTCTATGAGTCAATTTCTCCCAGCGTGGTGTCCAGCAGCTGAGTCTCGCCAGCACACTCACGACAAAGCACGCAGATTCGTTTTAGTCTCTCACTGCCGTGTGTGCTGCACAATACCCGCCACTGATATTTTTAATAGAAAGGTGATCCCAGTTGGTGCGGGTCCAATCGGCAACCTTCTAGCGTTGTGGCGCTTTCATTTTGAACGGCTCGCCGACACGCCACTTTTCAATCTGTTCACGCAAAAAGCCGATCCATTGCGCGCGAATTTGGTCCTTGAACGGCTTCATCCAACACACATCTGCCGGTTGGCAGACAGAAGTGTAGCCGGGAGGCACCTTCAACATGATGACTTTGCTAGCTGTAGCGTAGTCGCGTACTGGCTGCGTCCAATGCCCGCTAAAGTCGTCGAGCAAGAGGAGGACTGGGACGCTCATGTCAGGACGCGAGCTGAAAAACGTCTCGAGAAACTTGAGCTGCAGGTTGGAGTTCCACCACGGTGTCTTGTTGCCGTACACGTGCATCTTCGTGCGCTCCTGGATCTTTTGCATTCGCTTCCACAGCCGGATTCCAAAGCCATTTCGTTGCACTCGGTTCCCATCAGCAACTAAGGTAATCTGTGACGGGACAGATTTGTAGACTAGTGTAGGTGGGTACTTGACACCGTCTGAGTCAGCGAGCAGCATGACCGTAACAAGCTCTTTCTCTTTGCCATCGCAGCGAACCGAAAACGTCTTCTCGCCTTCCTTTGTGAGCGTGCGAGTTGGTATGTATTCAAAAAATCAGGCTGCAATACAGTCAGTATGAGGGGCGATGAGGCAAATGGTGAACAAACGGATAAAGACACACCTGTTAGGTCAGCATTGTAGATCTTCGAGACACCAAGGTTGCTTGCCATTTGCCGCACCATATTGCCAAAATCGACTGCCACTTGGTCAGTGTCGGCGGGGGTGCTGTCCTTTGCGTCTGCGCGCGTGCATGCTGAATTTATGTCGGTTCTTGAATAACTTTAGCCAAGTGGTTCAGGCTGTGAAGCTTGCTGTCTCGCTCACTTTCGCCACTTCTCGCGCTTTCAGATGAACCATCGTGGTGGGAATAGTCACGCCGAAGCACGCAGCTCGTTCACCCAGGTGACGATCACACGCTCATCGTCAGCAGAGAAAATGGTTGCGACACCGAGTCTTCGCGCTTTCTTTTTTCCGCTCGTACAGGCGACGCGCACACGCGTTCGAGCGCCTGTCTGTCTCGTATCCACTGATATATTAGCTTCCTTCGACTGCCAAATCTGCTGCAAGCCAAATTTGGATAGAACTTACGAATGACCGCAGACATGTCACCAAGCTCATCAAAGCTTGCCACCACCGCAAGTTTGTGACGAGCGGTGATCGCAGTGCGTGCGTTCTTCTTCTCAAGCTGCCGGGTCGTCCGAGTAAATTGCAAACCATCACGTTAATGTAGACCACCTGATTATACGTGATCAGATAGCGTGGTGAACATCAAACAGGCCCTTTCCTATTTTGTCTGTTATAACTAAATTTGAAAGACCATGTCGATCTAAAACGGTGATTGGCTAATATTGCATAGTCCGCTATGAAGAACGTCAGTAATAATCAAACGAAGGCGTTACTGTTGAAGATTAGCAATATAACGGATATGCATGTTACTTAGGGTAGTTCATAATGGCTTAGAATAGCGGTTTAGTGAACTAAGGACCTAAATAAACGTACTTCCGAATCTAAGCCTGCTTCCTCGTTCGGTTGGTAGACATCTACAGGTTATGAGCCCAAGCGCGACGGATCTCAGCCATGACATACTCAGGGACGACAACTACTTCTATTGGGAGTTCAACGCGAGGATGAAGCTTGCGACGAAGAGTCTACTGGAGCATTTGGAGGAACCCGACATCAAGATGGAGGACGTTTCAGCAATAGCGATTTGGAGAGCAAACGACTTGAAGGCTTTTTCTATTCTCTTGTTGATGCTCAGCACGCAATACCAATCGATGATCAGAAATACGACGTCGACGAAGCAGCTATGGGATACACTGAAGAATTTTTTTGTACGGAAAAGCTTGCACAATCGGGTGCATTTAAGATGTCGACTGCACGAGTGTAAAATGGAAAGTGGGAGCAGTCTGATGGATCATCTGATGAAGTTTGATGAAATCACAATGAACATGTCAGGGATCGGAGACATTATGGATGACCAAGAAAAGCTCGTAGTGCTTTTGAGATGTCTATCCGAAAACTACAAACAGATTAAAATGATCATCGAAAACATGCATGGAATTGATTTGATGATTGCCCGAGAGATTATCCGGTGAGAATGGGACAGCATGCAGGTAGAAGCTTCGAAGGAAGTTGCGTTGAAGGCAACAAAAGAAAGATGTCAAAACAAAAGGTTCAACAATCCTCGAGCCAACGGGAACGTGTTCAATGGAAAATGTTCAAGTGTAGAAAGCGTGGACACAAACAAGATGATTGTTATCAGCGAAACAACCAGAAAAGGGACTCAAGCCGGAATGATCACGCATTCATGGCAACCACTGCTCAATACAAAAAGTACTGGTTACTGGACAGCGGTGCTAGCAGTCATATGAGCTATGACAAGTCGGAATTAGAATCAATGAGGAATCTGGATAGTTCAGTCAAAATATCAATTACAAATGGCACTACAATCGAAGCTGTTAGTACCGGTTCGATACCGGTTAGCCTCAACAATGGTGAAAATGTCACCATTCATGACGTGTTATACGTACCGAAGTTGGATCGTCGACTACTGCCAATCACTGCATTAGTGGCCCGTGGAATCAATGTCTCTTTCGGCAACAAATGGTGCGAGATTCATTCAGGGATCAAGACGATCATTCGTATACAGCGGAGTGGGAAGATGTACATACTGAATACACTACCGAAGGCATCAACAGAAACAGCATCTGCGGCATCGTCCAGCGAAGGTAGTCAAAACTGGGACATATGGCATGCTCGTTTGGGTCACCTTCCGTTTACTCAGATTGAAAGAATGCAAAAATGTGCTACTGGAGTTCAAGTGAAGGAGCTTCCGATTTACGATGATGACGACCAATATGATGTTTGTGGGGGCTGTGCTAAAGGAAAACTTTCGGTGAAATCATTTCCCAAGTCGAAGATCAACGAAGCCTAGACAACGGAAGCACTACAGATAATTCACAGTGATCTCATGGGACCGATGAAAACAACATCGGCAGGTGGATCCAGATATACATTGACTTTTATCGACGACTACTCACGATTGGTCAAAGTATACTTTCTCAGAACAAAATCGCAAGTTTTTGATTATTTTCTCGAGTACAAAGCCATGATGGAACGTCAAGCCAATAGAAGAATCAAGCGCATTCGGACGGATAACGACACAGAATGTTTGAACAGGCGGTTCGCGGAAGAGCGTCGACGCAATGGGATAATTCATCAGACTTCTGCCCCGTTCTCACCGCAACAAAATGGTTTGGCGGAAAGAATGAAACGCACACTCATGGAAAGAGCTCGTGCACTGATGGAGCACAAGAACTTGGAAAAGGAGTGGTGGGCGGAAGCTATCAATACAGCAGCATACATCGTAAATCGCATAACAGACAGTCTCCGACCTTACACAACACCGATGGAAATCTGTTTCAAAGCAAAACCAGATCTCAGTCACGTCCGTGTATTTGGATCTACTGGCTTTGCGCATATCGACAAGTCGAAGCGATCCAAATTGGACGCAGAGGCTTATCCATGTTTGTTTCTGGACTATGCCGTCGACTAAAAAGTGCATCGAGTATTCAACAGATTGACTAAGGGAGTGGAGATATCACGAAGTATTCAGCTAATGGAACGAAAGCGGACCAAGTATGTTCAAGTCGTAATTCAGAAACCTGACATGACGCCAAGAAGACCTTCATTTGATAACGATTTTATCCCTCCAAATGTGCGTTTCGAGTCTCCGGAACCTCAGTTCACGGAAATTGATCAAGCTGGTCATAACTACCGCAACGACCAGCTTCCGGTACCTGGTAGGACTGACACACAAATAGTATCATTGGATCACGAAGCTGCCGGCACTTCGCTCATGGATGTGGAAGAAAATTTTGGTCAGGAAATTATACCAGTACACCACAACGAGGTTACTACCCACTACCAACGTCGAGTCACCAATATTGTTCCGAGGGGGAGATTCGAGCTGGATGAGTATTCAGCTAATTGCGACACTAGTGTTCTTCCTCAACGTCGACAACGGACACCACCAGCAAGTGCATTCAGCGATGCCATTATTCCGTATACAGATGGAATCAAATCGATCATGATGAGGAAAGTCGAGAGTCGAAGCGATTACGACTTATCTCCACGCAAGCCAACGCAGCCATTGAATGCCCTACAACATATCAGGAAGCATTGCAAAGTGGTGACGCTTTCCAGTGGAAAGCTGCAATAGAGTCAGAATTGAAATCACTGGATGAAAAGAAGACATGGGAAACTGTCGCCCGTCCGAACGGTCAAAAAGTGATCGGGTGCAAATGGGTATTTGCGATCAAGCGTGATGAACATGATGAAGTTCAGCGATATAAGGCACGACTGGTTGCGCAAGGATTTCGACAAATAGGTGGAGTTGACTATACGGAAACATACGCTCCAGTTGCAAGCACTAGTTCAATCAGAGTATTCCTCAGTGTTTGTGTCCAACTCGGATACGAGATCTATCAGTATGATGTGGATACAGCTTTTCTAGATGGATACTTGAAAGGAGATGTCTACATGTGGCCACCGCCAGGATTAAAAATCACACCTGGACAAGTATGTAAACTAAAACGAAGTTTATATGTATTGAAGCAAGCATCAGCAGTTTGGTATAAGACGATCTCGAAAGTTTTTTTGATCTCAAGTTCAAGCAATGCACGTCTGATTCGTGTATTTTCGTTCGCAGTGAAAAGACGAATTTCGTGTATCGCACTCTATGTGGTGACATGTTGATCTCAGCAAAATCAATTGGCGTGATAGAAGGTGTCAGCAAACAACTCGCGGAAACATTCACACTGAAGAAATTGGGCATGGCAAAGTTTATACTGGGCATGGAGTTATCTTACAGCATCAAGAACAAGGAGATTCATTTGTCAGAGAAAGCTTGCATCAATAGAGTGGCTGTAAAATTCGGCCAAGAAAAATCAGCACCAATCTATAATCCAACTTGTACCAGCCAGAAGCTTTTCAAAGCAATAGATGAAGACGAAGACATGAAGAACAAACCGTATTGCTCGTTGACTGGATCCCTCCTCTACATAGCGATGAGTACCAGACCCGATGTGGCATTTGCGGTATGTGAGCTAAGCCGATTCCTGGAGAAGCCATGTCTGGCACATTGGAATGCAGGGATCCGAGTCCTCACATACTTGAAGACAACTTCGGAACTTGGCTTGATATTCAATGGTAGTAATGGAAATATGGTGCTTGAAGCATACAGTGATTCGGACTGGGGAGGCAGTCGCGATGACAGACGTTCAACGTCAGGCATTATGGTCATGGTTAATGGAACCCCGGTGGTATATAAATCCCGAATACCGAAAAGTGTTGCCCTCAGTTCAGCTGAAGCAGAATATATGGCGATTTCAATGTGTGTACAAAAAACAGTGTGGGTAAAGCAACTTTTGCAAGAAATGGGACATCCGTTTGGAAGACCTATCCAACTACTTGTGAATAATCAGAGCGCCATCGCCATCGCAACAAATGATGGATATCAGAGTCGTGCGAAGTATATCGACATCCGACATCACTTTATACGTGAGCACGTGAAGTTTGGAAATATCAAATTGTATTACATCACAACAAAACTTCAATTTGCCGATTTCTTAACGAGGGAAATCGCATCAAAACATTTCGAACATATCATCAAGTTAAGTGGTATACGCAAAGTTATGTTGAGGGGGAGTGTTGTAGATTAGCAACATAACGGATATGCATGTTAGTTAGGGTAGTTCGTAAGGCTTAGAATAGCGATTAAGTGAACTAAGGACCTAAATAAACGTACTTCTGAATTCAAGCCTGCTTCCTCGTTCGGCTGGTAGACATCTACAGTTACCTACAAGATTTGCAAAAGCGTCGAGAGTAACAACTCTCAGCACTTATGTAACACATATAGAAAGCTTTCACTGGCTCCCATATATCCATATAACAACCCAAAACATCGTGAGTAAGCATTCCTCAGCCTTTGGGTGACACATCTAGAGAGCTTTCACTAGCTCCCATATCTTCACTGAGCTAACAAAAATATTGCGAGTGAGCAATTCTCAGCACTTGTGTTACACATCCAGAGAGGTTTCACTAGCTCCCATACCATAATAAGTCCGATCTCCGACCCATCGGACTATTTTAAACAAAATAGTGCACAGCTGGTACACAACTGGTACACAGTACCACAGTTGTACGCGGTTATCAATTTTTTTATCTAGCCCCTCCCCAACCCCCCTCTCTGCTCGTGTTGCTAAAGCTAGGTATTTTAACGACAAGTTGTATCGTTGGCTCGAGAATATCATGCGTGTATAGCCAAGCTGGATAAGCGGTAGCCACAATAGCTCCTCAGCAGTTTTAATTAGCTTAACCGTATAAATTTTATTATTTTGAGTCTACATCACTTAATTATGCTGTTACGTGTACAAGCAAAGAGGATGTCAGCAAGGATCGGGACATTAAAGCGAAGTCTCGTTCCACTAAATGCAAACAACCTAAAAGCTGTGCTAGTTTCACAACGTAGCATAGGAATCTGACCACAAAATCTAAATCGTCGGACGATGTGAATGATACGCGTTGCACTTGATTTTTTATAGGCATACACATATTTGAGCTAAAGCTCCGACCTTGTGCCTCCGACCCACAGGTGCTTGGACTTACCTAACACTAGCCGTTATGATTGGGTAATTAAAACTAGGTATTAACGTGATTGGCTATATATACATTTGTATGGCTTTGATTGGCTCAAAGCGATCATACAAAACGCAAGTGTAGGTCGGACCTACAATGATATTCTACCATACCATGATAAGTCCGACATCCGACCCATCGGATGTTTTAAACAAAATGGTACAGAGCTGGTACACAAGTGGTACACAGTACCAATGTCGTACATATCACGTAGAAAAACACAACAATAATCTTCCAGCGTATCGTAGAAGAAGGTCTGCATGATGAAAATAAAAGGCAATTGCACATTTTTACTCTTCTCACTATTGCTAACACGGAATTCCGTCCGATCACTGCGGTTAAAACACTGTCATTTCTTTTATCTATCCCCTACCCTACCCCCCCTGCTCGTGTTGGTAAAATAACTAGGTACAGTATTATAGTTTAAAGACCGACATCCTCAGACTGGATGAATCTCAGGAAAGCATTCACAGCAGTAGCTCTTGTTCACT
>CACSLJ010000351.1:0-25164 GCA_902706625.1 Albugo laibachii | reverse complement strand
GAGATAACAAAAATCCACTTAATACGATGCAAAAAGCTATTCCCAGCACCTCAAATAGTTTCTAGTATGCAATCTCACGCAAATTCTTCACGATCATCTGCTTTGAACTCATACCGCATGCTGTTACCTTATTTGCTATACGTTTTCAAAGAATTTTGTGTGATTAAACGCCAATTTTGTTCGCGCTGTGATGCGGAGTCTCTCTGTGCTCTTAGTCAAAGGAGGAATTTTCATAAATGATGATTTGATGTGGACCACATGAAACTCGTACTTGATGAATAAAACTGCGAATACCTGTCAAAGTGGATGAAGGAAATTTTGAAAGTTTGGTTTGTACTTTCACCCTGTGTATGGTTAGGCTTCAAGCATCCTTCTAAAGACAGGCCCCAAACTTGTGGCTTCATTATGAACTACTACAATTGTACGTAGGTATAAAAATTAGATACAAGAGGCAGTTTATTCTGATCTAAAGATGCAGTTTGGCTTGGTTTTTGTGGGATATTTAGGAGAAAGAAATCTATAAGACAACACTGTTCGAATAAAAGAGCGAAATCGGCTATCACCATGTCGCTTCTTATCTTGTTGCACTCTCACTGGCTGCGTCAGGCGTGCCTGATGAGTGCTGCACGTAGCCACGATACAATGTTTCATACTTTGACATATAGTCATCAAGGATATCAATATAGAGAGGAAATGCATTTGTAAGTTGAGACCCCCATTACGAGAAGCGCCTCTTTCTGGAAGACCAACCAGCTAACAGAAAGCTTCAAGCCTATCTCTGTAAAACAGGGCACGTTTATGGATAGAATAACGGGGCTAGTACTTATATCTTGCGTCTCTGCTTCTTTATAGTCAGCTGTAGAGATCTTGCTGGTCTGAGAAACGCGGGATTTTTGAACCGATTTTCTCACCTCACTCTCTATATAGATACCTTTCCTAGCTTTCTTGAACTACGTCATAATCAAAATTCTTTACTTTGGAACAGACCAAGAATTGAAACGTCAATTCAACAAGAAGACTATCAAATCCGACGATGCGCTATCCATGGATTCTTTTGGTGGTGATTGGTGCTGATAACACAAGCGTTGCCGCCTGGGGAACAACATGCTGTGAAAAACAGTGCTCTACATGCTGTCAAAAACCATGTTTCGATGTCCAATTCTATCACAATTGCTGTGACAAAGATCCTGACACGTGTCACTTTGTATGTACTTGATACATGGGAAAGAATGTGGCAGTTCTCTTTACAAACCACTCGTGCTCCAGACCGATGTGCAATTCAGTGAGTTATGTATCTGCGTGTGACTCTGTAATAAAAGATTGCTGTTCCTTTGATTACACCATTCATTACCTTTCGAAACAATACACCTAAATTTCACCAATACTACAGCTCAAGTCCACAGGGCGCCTAAAGTTTCATTGTATCGACTTTGCTTATAGACTAAATGTAGCTCAAATCAAAGTTTTAACAAGGAGTCGCTGTGTCCAGCCTACAAAGTCGCTTATTCTAACTCATACAATGTACAAACCTTTAGAAAAACTTCAATTTCCTATTTCCACAATTTGAAAATGTGCAAGCCCGGATTCGAACCGGGGATATCCGACCACAATGCGAGGTACTCACCACTGTATTACTTACCGCAAGAGGAGCCAAGTTGATACCAGGATATTCCATTGCATGACTTTCAACTCCGTCCCTTGATGCAATTTTAGAGAAACAGATTTATATTTGTAAAGTAGAATGCGCGATGCTCATTTTCGGGTGCATTATCTGATCTTTGATTCGTCAAAACTCCCGAGCTTCTGCAGTCCGATTGGCTAAACCCCATCATTGGTCGGCACACTCCCAAGGAAACAATGCTTCTGCTTCATTTCAATCGCTTCGTTCGTCTGCATCGATTCCATCACGCTATAAACATCCACTCACCCCTTCCCTCTTCCTCTATCCTCCAATCTCAATGAGCGGAAACGCACGGGATTACTTACAGTCAAAATTGAATGGAATCGATTGTGGGATGCCTACGGTATAGTGCACTGGTGCACGGTCCTCCAACTTGAAAAATGTCAAGTTACACACGTCAATAGGAGTGATATTCATGGCTCCAACGCCCATTATTTAGGGCGAAGTCCCATCCAAGCGCCCGGCGCAAGAGTTTCAATTGTTTGAAGTCGCTCTTTTACCCACTGGAACAACAAGCACGTCGATGCAGAAATATTTAATGTGAAGGCATACAATTTTGCCTACTGGATACAGCAATAAATATCCCTGGTGCATCTGAGCACGTCCAGGGTGCCGTTGCTATTCTTTTACTAGAGGTCGAATTGATAGAGAAGTTGAGCATTGTTATTTAATACGCAATCTCTAACGACGGACGGGGCTCCCGCAAAATGTCGATATATGTCGTGGATCTAAAGCTACGTCATGTTGCGTTTGCTTCACGCATGCATCGGAGACGACATCGACGAAATTAGCCGGAAGGATATTTGAAGAGTTCAAATGTGGACCTGCCAGTTCGATTAGTTGCAGGAAGATGCATGATAGGTTAGTATTTGGTCGCTGTATCATCGATACCACGGAAATAGAATGGCTTCGTATGAACAGCACATTAGAGAGACATAGCAGTCGCTGGGATTCACTTGTTGGACTCGCAGCATGTTAAAACATTAGCTCTCTAGGTTTTGCTGGAGAAGTGAGCTCCAAATAACATGCAAACGTCTATATGCTTTCTCCATAGATGCTTTCCGTGGGTTACACAAGCACAAGCCGTTTGAGTCAGGTTAATTGTCCAATCTCCACTCTCCAGCTCATCAAACCCGAGGGTTTCTCTGCTAATGAGGAAAAATCTCTGCACGCAAAGAGAGGCTTAATGGCGTAAAGATAGACGAGGCTCTGCAGTTGCGAACGAGGCAAAAGGCCATCTTATGGCTTCTTGGAGAACGAACCTAAAGCTTTTCAGGACCACATAATTGGAAAGCTTCTTGACGACTATTTGGAAAAATGGTTGACAGGTAGACATGAACGCCAACGATCATCCAGTTTGAAGATGGCAATGACAGCACTCCTATCAATAGCTCGCCTTGGACATAATACAGTCGACAGGTGTAGAATCAAGCCAAATCAATGCAAACACAACCTTCATCACGGCACATATTGATGGGTACAAGAACTTTAGCAGGCCAGAATGAAGGGAATGACGTATATGGCTCGTTGATGAGTATGTCTCAAAAGCTCCATATTTTGATTAGCATGTGAGTGCGGTTTTCTATGTTGCGACTCATAGCAGAGCTGACTAAGGAGAGGACGAGGGTTAATTGCGAGCAGAGTGTAGAATCACTTTTCAGTGGGATTTTCTCGTTCAAAAAATTCTGCTGGCATTTCGCAAAGAGCAATTTCAGGCTGTTTCGGTGCATTTCGGCAAAACTTTTTTCCAGGACGACGGCACGAGTAATGGAAGCAATCACCGACATTTAGTCCGCTCAAGCCTTGTCTAGGACTACTTTAGCCTTGTCTAGGACTATTCAAGCCTTATCTAGACCATCAGATCATATCTAGAAAATCCATCAAGTAACCGGCAAGGTATTTCTTAGATCAATGATACAGGCGAATGTGCTGCGCCGAATCCGTTACATAATAGGAGAAGACGTTGACTCTCAGACGACTGATAATGCGTTGAAAAAACGCTCTGATATCAGGAAGCGATTGATCATCAAGTCGGAGACACTCGTTCTAGAAGTATAAAAGACATACGAGGACGTTTTGAGTAACAGATGCTAGCCGCGTTGGTGATAACATATCATAAGAAAGCCGACTTGTTGTCTAGTCTAGTAAACGCGTTGGTAGATATATAAACCGCTTGGATGGATGGTTGCTGAGGCGCAGTCAGGCTTGCTGTCACGGAAACAAAATCATAAAAAACAACACCAGTCAATCCAAGGTAGATAGTGCATCTGCCACAAGCACATACGCTGTGGCAAGTATTCCGCTGACAAGTTTCCGACTAGAAAAGAAAGATCCTTTGGCAGCTTTTGTTTTTGTTGCTCAATTCGTCCTTGGAACATGTAGAGGCACTACATGTGGACGAATCTCTGAGAACGTAATAATGTGTTCTCAGGAGGTTAGTCAGGAAGATTACTAATGTAAGTAATGTAGCAGCATTAGTTCATGAATAGTTTAGAGTAAAGGCTTAGATTACCTAACAGTGAACCAAGTATTGTGTTTCTCTTCTTAGCAAAATGGAAAGTACACATATCCATACGTCCTTAGCTCACCATTAGCTAATCTAAGCCTACAACAATTTTCTCATAACGTATCCTATACCGTTTGTGATACCATGACTTATGCTGATGTCCTACGTTAGCAACATTCTGATGTTCTTAGAATGTTCTTAGGGGATGGTGTACCTTTCTGAACCGTTACGTATTGAAGTCTAGCTTCAACACACACTGACCTAGGAACAGCAACTTCAACACTAAGGACCTTCAGATTGACATACAGTAAAACCTGTGTAAAGTGATACTGGCTAAGGGTATAACCTGTCTAAAGTTCTAAGGTTTAGCTGGTCCCAGCTTGGGCCCTACAGATTTTGGTTATAAACTGTCTGAAGTTTTAAGTTAGAAGTTTTCTTCAGTCCCAAGCGTTTTTTGAGTTATAAAACTTTCAATTGTGAAGGAACTTGGCCATCCTTCCAAATGACCTTTATTATTTTCGCAACACCACAAGAATTATGCAAATATCACGTGCTAACTCTCTTGCAAGACACATTACCTGTGTAGAAATACCCTAGCGTAATCAATATAGACAGATGATTTTAACTGAACAAATTATATAGAAAAATATGCTAAATCATGAAAAGTATTTATCGAAAGTTGTTTGACTAAGTGATGATCTGTGAGCCGAAGTGAAAGCTACTTTTAAACTTTGAACTTTTGCCAAATTCTCCATTTGATTACTATTTGTTGATGACGAGATAATTGAATCAAACCAGTAGTTTGAGAGCTTCTGAAGGAGATACTTTTTTGGGCTCGTTGACGTCATCGATCTCCTCGGATGGAAGATTATCCTGTACTTGACCATTAACTTGTTGTATAATTTCATCGTCAGTGGGGAGAAAATACGTCTCTCTTTCGGATGGATGGTTAAAGAAGAAAGTTGATATCCATAAGATTGCTGAATGGGAACTGCGCAAGTTGATCATTTAGTTATTGAAATAGAGATAGATCATCGACCATGTCCGCAGTAATACTTGGAGTACTTATTGAACGAGTTCTAATGATGCAGTGCTGAAAGCAGTTGCGAATAGTGGATGTTTTTACATTTCTCCACGCTTCAATACACATTCTGATTGCTTCAAGCATGTCAACTTTCATTGGGTCCACAACGCCATTCTCAATATTTTGCAGTAGCCGTTGATAAAAACTCCGACGATAATAAGCTTCGAAGGAACGATTAATACCAGCATCACAAGGCTGAACTTTAGATGTGATATTTGGAAGTAGATGAAATACTTCAGTATTCGAAAGGAGAGGCATCTAATTTTCTAGCTTTGTGTGCGCAAGACAATTGTCCAATATCAGAAGAACTCTTCTTCCCTGCATTTTGGTTTGAAACATCTCACCATTCTTCAAAGTAAGCAATAGTCATCCAGGATTTTTTATTGGCTCTGTATCTGAAGTTAAGACTATTCATTTATGTTTTTGAAGCAGCGAGGTTATCCAAATTTATCAATGATCCAAGTGGTAGTTTCTCACTGCCATCATCATTTGCACAGATAACTGCTCTAAGACGTCCTTTCCCTTGCTTGCAACCTTCAAGTTGAAGGGAGGACAATGAGTGATCTGGTAAAACACGATACTGCAAATCGGTCTCATCCATGTTGTAGATGTCTTTGCGATCCAACGTATCAATTTTTGCTTGGATAGCTGGTAAAGCTGAAGCAAGAACATCCATATTAGCAGATCCACTATCGCCAAAAAGTCTGGTTGAAGAAATGTGGTGCCTAATTCCAAATGATCGCAGCCATTTATTTGAACAGTTGAAGCTTTTGTTGGACAAAAGCGACCCAAAAGGAACTCCCTTTTTGTTTAATGATGGGTGCGCCAGATATCGGAATTCTTTCTTCACAAAGCTAAAACCATTCAATCAATGCTTTCTCCCTCAATGGAAACTTTGTTTGTCTTTGTTGCATTGCATTTGGGTTGATCCTTCCAGGCTGTGAGAGAAATTCACTGGATCGTTTGAGGATTTCGATCTGTCACTGGCTGACTGATATGTAGGGTATTCCAAGCAACGCGAAAGCTGACTTTGACTGACGGTGAGATTCTGTTTCCTCCTTTGGCAAAGTTCAGTCTTAATCCAATTTGCAAGAGCAGTCATGTTTGATTTTTGGAGCAATTTGGTTAATGTTCGTACTTTGCAATGGTTGGCTCCTTATTGCGGATAAAATAGAGAGCTTAATTTTATTTTCTACGATATCAAAAACAAAGTAATCGTTGATGTAAGTAATATTGGTTATGGTGGAAGTGGAAGTGATGGTTCCAACACCATCAGAAAGAAGATCGACTTCTTTGCAATTCTCTGTTGTAAAATCTTACGAAACTGTTGTTTTATCCACAAATATATCACAATGGGGAGGGTATATGCTTTGGGAATACTTCGCTTTACCTGTGTAAAGTTTTAATCTGTCTAGAGTTTTAGCTTTTACCCGGTCCGGAGGCTATACGTTTAAACAGATTTTACTGTACTTATCGTATTTCCTACGGACTCCCCCCATTAGGACCCATCGAAAATAGCTTGTTTTGTAAATATTTTCAGAAGTAAAATATATTTAAGGATATAAAAATATAAGGGTATACTTTTTTTGATTTCAAAGATGAACCAAGTCAATTCCCGAGTGAAACCTGCTTCAGCGCGCCAGATTAGAGCTTAAGGAAGCTCTCGACAAGCTCGTACATGTCATCATCCAATATTTTTGTGTGTCTCCGACAGTGCACTATGGTCGTGCGGGTGATAGACAACCATGCTGACTCAGCCCACTGCATAACGGAAAGCACATTAGCATTAGAAAGAGAGCCTATTCCTTTTCTTTGCACCCCTAGCAATATGACCATGCTGAATTTTGTCATTATGGGCTTCAAACGAACTGATTATTCCCGTGTCTTGAGGCCGTAGAAAGATAGTCGTATTTGTCGGAAGAATCTGAATCTTCACGTCTGAAATCGAGTCGTCCATCCGTTGTGATGAGACGTTTTCGATGAGAAGGACGATTTTCCGACCATCAACACGCATCTGCTTGTTCCGCTGCGACAACCAGTCTTTAAAGAGTGTTGACAGCATCCATTTGTTTGTGCTTTTGTATTGCAATCCAAGCTGATCAGTGGAGTATTCTTAAGAGCAGCGCGGTTTTATTCACTGGGCCAACGAAGAGAAGTGGCATCTTTGTAGTTCCGTCTGCATTGCAACATAAAGCGACTGTTGGCCTCTTTTTCTGGTGCTTTATTCCTGCGATACGATCTTTCGTGATAGACTTGACTGACATGAAACAATAGGAAAAAGCTGTCTCATCCATATTGAGCACGTCGCGCTTCTCATAATCCAGTGTAATCTCTTTGAGTGCTCTCCTTCCACTCTTCACTGTATTCAAATTCACAGATGCCGCCTCTCCATGCAAGCGCTTCGACTTCAGACCGTGACCCTCTCGAATTTGAATAGTTATCCATGGTGGAACACCAGCGCCTGTAGCTTGACTGTATCTTGATAGTTGCCGCTTCTGACCATCTCAGGTCGAATCTTGGCCACTTTTGTCCGGATAGATGCACCAGTGATGAAAGGATGCTTTCAGTCTTCACACTTACGAATCCATAGCAACAAACACTATTCATATTCTGAGAGGAGACGGTGTGTTTTTTTCGTTTAGGATTCCATACAGTCACGTTTGAAGGGGCATTCAGCACACGATATGTCATCTTTCTGCCCGGCGTAACTCTTAGCTTGAACGTGACTTTCGCCCATGCCGTCAGCTCATGCTATATAAGCTCTGAATGTGATTCAGAATATGCGCGTAACTCCTCTTTTTGAGATTTATGTCATGCGCGCACGCGTACTCATACTTCTCTTTTTTTACGAAGGACAAATGGGCGGGAGATTTGAAATAATGTAAACTAAATCATGTAAAAGACATAGCTATCTGGACAACGAGGGTATGTTTTTTGGCAATGGGTCCTAATCTGTATGTACAGGAATACATTATATTAATATATACACCATGCAATTGACCAATAAGGGACCAGCAATACGTTTTCTACAACTTCTATGTTAGTAGATACAAATCGTAAATACAATAGCTTAAGTAATTTACATTATTCTGCAGAGCGCCAATCAGTTCGGTTCCGCTTTCATGGCTGTTGTAGATGTCGGATCAAAATCTGCATGACTTCATAAAATGACGTAAGATGCCCCAGATTAATGATGTAAGAACGTTAAGCCAATCAGCTAATTGCATATCGTATTCCGCCAATCGAAAAACAAATATGTATACTTGTTGGGTTCCCATGTATAGAACAGAGCTTACACTAGCTAATGTGAACTAAAACGCAATTAATAAATACACTTTCCATTTTACTTTTTCTTGTTTATCATAAAAACAACAATGGCGGCGATGGTGTCACCTCGAGGGAGACCGCGCCTTGACGGCATCGGTCGTCACATACAGCAATATAACATGAGCGCGGAGACGTTCGACAAGAAGCTAAACGTTCTCGCCGTGCTAGAGACGACAAATTACATGCGAGCTACAATACTACGCTGCTATTCGAGCATATCCGACATCCCTTACAAGTCGAAACGGACACACATTACAGATTGAAAAAGCGCATCAGAGACTGCGCGCTGCAACCCAAGCCAACAAGGACGGCTACCGTAAGATTCGCGATAAAGGTACGGCGACGCTACTAAGCTATGAGCTGGAGAATGAAATTGGTAGCTTTGTGAACAAATTGCTTAAAGAGGGCGTGCGAGTGTCAACAGCCATGGTGACAATACAAGCGAAGAAAGTTGCTGCGGAGGCGGCAATCTCTCCGTTCAGCGCGTCGGGATGCTGGTTCAACGGGTTCAAGGATCGCCATCGGGTGAGCTTTCGAGCTCCACCACGAATAGGCCAGCATAGTCCGGCGCTTCGTGATCGGTTCGACCCAATTCAGAAGGTAAGCAGTGTTTATATTGCTATGCTATTTCCTATTTGCATTTTTCTGCAAGTATTTAATTTCCGACTGTGCAATAGGCTGGTGGAACGGCGGACTGCAATTCGAGTTCCTGACGTACCACTTCGGTGGAAAAGCGTCCCCTAACAATCCAATCCTAATCTTATGGGACGATTTCAGTAGTCATTGTACCGCTGAAGTCCGCGAGTGCGCAAAGCTCCTGGATGTCGCGCTGCTCAAGGTCCCACCGCCCTCCACCGCAATTAGCCAGCAGGAAGATGTCGCATGGAACTTATCTCTAACATCAAACTTGCGACGCTGCTGGCTGGATTACTTACAATACCAAGTTCAGCAGCACCGCAGCGAGACGGGATCGTTCCGACTAGCGCCACCCAAGCGTCCAATGATAGGGCGCTAGACTTCGGAGTCAAGGGCGCAATTGAGTAAGGAAACAGTTTCGAATGAATACAAAAGATGTGGTCTCCTTTCTTCAGAGGAATGCGTAGCAGCAGCGTCTTTGATAACGGCCCTAGAGAACTTACATGTCATCCAAAAAGGACACGGAGGTGTTAACAGCAACTTAAACAGTGCACTCAAATTAAAGTGCTCACCTGTTTTTTAGACGCATTTTGAATTTGGATTGCTTCGTAATAACTCAACCCGAGTGCAAATAGGAGGTATTGAATGGTGTAGCCCACACCTATTCTATTGTTTACTTGCACCTGCAATACATAATACTAACAATGCACATAGAGTTATACAGTCAGTCTACCCTCGGCCACCTTAGGTGTATAGCTCTACATAGGAAATACGGTACTTCTGCTCCTACTTCTTACATCTACTCAAGTGCTATCAGGTTATGAGCCCAACGACGGCTATGGATGTCAACAACAGCATTTCGCGCGTAGAAAACTATATCTACTGGGGATTTGAAGCGAGAATGTAACTGGCGAGGAAGATTTTTTTAAGTCACAACGATGGTTCAAAAGCTCCACTCATGGAAGACACCATCGAATTATCGGAGTAGAAAGTTAACGACATGCGAGCTTTCGCGATTTTATCGACGATGCTGAGACCCCAATTGCAAGAAATGCTGCGTATCACGGGAACAGTCAAGCATCTATGCGATACGATCGAGCAATTTTTGGGGAGAAGAGTATGCACAACAAAGTGCAACTCAGAAGACAGCTTCATGATTTTGAGATGTTAATAGGACAGAATATGATTAACCCATTGATGAAGTTGAACGTTTTGATGTTGGATATGAGCACTATTGGAGACCCTGCAGATAATGAAGCACTAGTCATATTGCAGGGAAGTCTGACCGAAGATTAGCAACATGTTTCAATTATCATCGAGAGTATGATAAATCTCGATCCTATATGCGCAAAGGAAATTTTGCACCGCGAATGGGAAAATATACAGAGAAAAGAAAGCAATGAAGCTGCGCTGAAGGCAACAAAAAATGAATTAAAAGCACCGAGGAAATACTAAGAAGAACGACGGCATGTTTTTCAACAGACCGGTCATATGCAACAAGCGTGAATATCGAAAAAGGATTGCAGGAAAAACGCCGCAAAAATTGAAGAAAACAAAGTCCAACAATACGGTGCACATGCATTTATGACAGTTCAAAGTAAAAGAACGGTGCATTGGCTTCTCGACAGTGGAGCGAGTAGTCATATGGACTAAGTGCTAACGGTTATACAAGTATCAAGCTGCTCGACCATCCGAGCAAAATATCGATTGCAAATGGTGCGTCGATCGAAGCAATAAGGTGTTCGCATAATGCTAATAACGCAGCAAAACGGTGAAAACGTCATCATACATGACGTTCTGTTTGTTCCAAATTTGAATCGACGCCTCTTATATATATAACGGTACTGGATTCGAAGGGATTGAGATAACGTTTGGTGATAAGTGGTGCTAGATTACTAGTTCAAGAGGTCCCATTTTCAGTTTCGTCATGATCGAGAAAATGTATGTACTCGAAGGAGCATCCTGTTTGTCTACAGATCAAGCAATGATAGTGACCATGGGAAATGGTGACCATTCTCAAGAAATTGAAGTATGGCATGTTCGTCTTGGACATGTTACATTGTCTAAACTCAATGAAGTGGACAAGTGTGTTACTGGTTTGAAGTTGGCAAACATTTCCAGCTACGATAGTACCAGTGATGACCTATGCAGTGAATGCGCCAAGGGTCGATAGACAGTAGAGCCATTTACGAAGAACAATGTGGAAGGGCCGAAGGCAAATGAAGTATTGCAGCTTGTGCATAGTGATGTCGTGGGACCGATGACACCTACTTCTTTTGCTGGTGCAGAATATGTTCTGACATTCGTCGATGACTATTTAAGAATTGTGAATGTCTACTTTATCTAAAGCAAGACACAAGTTTTCGACTATTTCATTGAATACCAATCGATGAGGGAGTGACAGCTTGGAATAAAGATGAATTACATTCGTATGGATAACGGCAAAGAGTAAATTAATCGCCGATGTTCATGTGAATGCAAGAATAGCGGTATCATACACCTAACTACAATTCCACCTTCCCTGCAACAAAATGGTTTGGCTGAACGCACCAACAGAAAACTTATGGAGCGAGCAAAATTTTATGCTAGAGCATAAATGTGCTTACAAGCAATGGTGGTAAGTAGCAAACAACAACAGTCTACGACCAACCATGACGCCGATTGAAGAATGCTTTGGTAACAAGCCATATTTGTCACATTCGTGTATTTGGTTCTGATGGCTATGGATACATTGATCAATCGAATGAGAAAAACTAAAGCGTAAAGCTTATGCTTGCTTGTTTTTGAGGTATACAAACAGGTCGAAAAATTATCGAGGTTACAACAAGGAATCAAGAAAAGTCGAGCTTGCAAGAACTGTACAGCTATTGGAATTGTTTCGAGTCACATACGTTGAAGTGTCCGAAATACTGTGCAACCGCTTGACATGGAGGCACGGGACCTATCTGGTGAAGAAGGTTCATATTATCGACCCTATGTTGATCGTCTCCGTATTTTCGAAGATGATTCGATGGATGTCGATTAAGATGGAAAAGCATGTTGATATAGATCAGTCGCTCAAGTCATGATGATGATAATATTCGGATGAAAATTGTTGACTTTTGTGACAGAGAAGCTCCCGAGGCTGGCAACAAAGAACTTGCAAGATCGAAACGACTTCGAATTACTCAGGAGCAAGCATCTGTCAAAAATGGAACGCCATAGACGTATATCGAAGCCATCGAAAGCCATGGCAGCAAGTATTGAAAGCAAGCTATTGAATCGGATTATCCTCTATGGGCCAAAAGGCACATGGTAATGACAGATATAACTTCAAATACAATAGTCATCGGATGCTGCGGATGGATCTTCACAATGAAGCGCGATATGCATGGAACGATTCAGCGTCACAAAGCCCGTCTTGTTGTACAAGCTTTTCGTCAGGTTCTAGATATTGACTACAAGGAAACTTATTCCCCTGTTGTCAGTATGATTTCAATTAGAGTCTTCTTAGCGTTGTGCTGTCAGCTCGGCTACGAAATAATTCAGTACGATGTGGATACAGCGATCCAGATTGGATACATCGACGAAGACATTACATGTGGCCACCTCAAGGATTCGAAAAACAGCGTGGTATAGTTTGCAAATTAAACGAATTCTTTATGGTTTGAAGCAGGCATCAGTAATATACAAAACCATTTCTACAGTATTTGTTGATCAGCTCAAGTTCAAGCAATGCCTATCCGAAGCGTGTATCCTTGTTCAAAAGGATCAACAAAAGATTGTTTGCATCGCACTTTATGTGGATGACATGCTGATCGCAGCCGAATCGGATAAAGATATACAAGTAATTTACCATGAGCTCTGAATATTGTTCAAATTGAAGGATTTAGCTACTGCACGATTTATCCTCGCCATGAAATTATTTACGTAGGCCTGCATTTCGAACCTGCGAACTTTGTAGCAAAACGTTACCTAGCAGTAAGTACATGCCAACGTAATTGGACACCAAACCAAAGCCGCAAAAAATGACATCATCATCGCACGATGCATCGTTCTATCATGCCGCACGATCAGAATTGAGACCTCAGCAATATAACGCACCACCTCAATACATGAGTGAAATACCCGTTACATACTATCAACCCTCTGCAGCTCCCCAGTACCAAGCTGTTCCGTTTACCAATCCATGCCACGCCTATCAAAATCCACATTATAGTACCCAATTCCAAGCGCCTATGAACCCATACAACACCCAAAATCAGCACAATCGCTCAAATTGGAACCGTGGAAGCTCCATGCGTCAACAAGCGTACCTTCCGAATCAGAATTCTTTCGCACCCGTCGCGGTACCCTCGAATGATCAATATTATCCACCTATGCTTTCATATAAGCATGGTCCCAATACATATAACCAATTGTATCATGATAAGCATGCCCAAAATATGCCAATACGTCCACCACCTGCCACCTACTGCTGCCGAAAATGCAATCAGCCTGGTCACTGGATACAACATTGCTCCATTCCATCCCGAGGATCCATGCAAAATTATCCTACTCATGCGTACCCAAGACAAAATTTAAACGAGCGAAACATGTCATCCGCAAAGCACGCCAATGCAACGGCTACGGCATCTTTCGAATGTTCCGCTTGTCAAAAGAATTTTGACCTCGAGTCTCAACATCGGGCTCATTTGAAAACTCATGTCAAGTGCGAAGCACCCGATTGCGAGTTTGAGGCTTGTAAACGGATCGTTGTGGCGCATTATCAGACAACGCACGGTCAGTATAGTGGTGAAGGCCTCAAGGACATCGAGATCGAAGGGCAAACATTCACCGTGCTGGTGGGTAATTCAGCTGAGGATATCGCTGCCTGGCGTGCAGAGAGACGTAAACGATGGCCATCAAAGGCATTACGCGAGATTAAAATAGTGGAAACGAAGAGCTCTGTGTCGAGCCTGCATGATACGAAAGAGATGGAAGATGGACAAATTGACGATGAAAGCACTGGACCTGATACTGCTGGACTTGACGTCCAAAATGTGGAACAAGCAGTCAAAAGCAGCGATGCCGGCCAAAAACAAAAACAACCAAAACTATGTCGGAAGTTCTGTAAGAATCAGTGTCGCTTTGGGGATTCATGCCGATACAGTCACAATCGAGCAGAGTTTCCGTGCAAATCGGTCGAATTGAAACGCCCATGTCGAAAGGGTGACGCATGTCCATTCAGTCATGAAGAAGGCTTGGGACAAATAAATACAGATCACAACGATATTGAAAGTATGAAGCGTCCGCGCAAGAAAAGTAAAAAAGACGATATGAAAGGAGCCTCCAATTCGATACAAAAGACACCAAAATCACTGCTCCACAAGCTTCTACAGAAAGACATGGATCGGGATTGTAACAAGGCTCTTCAAGTCATACGATTTATTGTTGAAAATGACTTTTTCATGGAGAAAGGGGATGCTCAAGATCAAGGGAAGGCAACAAACGCTGAGGAATCATAGGAAAGGCTTGTACACACTTCAACCAGCAATCGGTGCCTCTCATGAGAGTCATTTCGCTTTATCACGCGCTCGAAAGAAATACGAATTCTTTTACTCGGCTGATACTTTACATTGCAATTTGATCATTCGCAAGAAGTCCATCCACAAATGTGGACGTACACGAAGTAGGAGGCACAAGCGGTTCCGAGGACAGCCCAGTATTCCATTCTACTCATATCCAGCTAAATGAACAAACTCGTTAGGCCACTCTAATTCTTCTTCACTATGTACCTCCCGAGCTACGATCCACGAACGACAAGGTATCATGTTGGTCTGAAGCTCAGAGGATGACTGTCGATCGATATTTGAGTCTGGAGAAGAGTTGGGCCGATCGCTGCTATGCCTCGCCTATGGTAGCTGCTCTCAAGTCATGGAACAATGTTCGTGTCCATTTCTTGGTCCCTTAGAAATGATGGGTAATGATCTTACATACAGTCTCCAGGCTCAAAAGATGAAAGCATTTGTGCATTCAAACAAAAGCAGGTGTGAATAGATCGGCAATAGTGACGTCATATACTTTTCGTACTGAATCGATTGTTTTTGCCAATAGCTACGGCTACATGCCGGTGGGTTTGTTCCAGGGAAGTAAACATAGCTGATCGTATGGAGATGCTTGATTGAAATACGCTCTTCCTCTATGCACCTTTTTGCACAAGGAACATCCAAGCTCATCGCTTGTGTCGGTATCGTCACGCACTGATGCAAGCTTGACGTTGGATTGAGCAGAACCAGTCCGTTCGACAAAATCTCTCAAGGAGAACCGCGTTACAGAGAAATACGTGCAGCTACAGTCCCTCCACTTTGAACAATGATGAGTGTGGATCTTTGATTCCCTTCTTCAGCTCCTGAGGGTTCGGTCGCTTCCGCTTTGTACGTCACCGACATGCTCCAGACCCAGGAGGACGTATCTGGTCTCATGTTCCGTATGCTTTGATGGAAAATCGAGTAGCTTATAATTGGTTCTTTATCGCATCAAACGGTTGTCCTGCTTGAGTGAGAGATCATCAGTACTCCACCAGCTGGCCAGGTATCTTCAGGTGCTAGTCAGAACAAGTAGACACTGTGGATTTAACGCTCATTGATACTTGATATCATCTTTATTATAATAGTACGCGCTGCATGTGAATCGCATCTCATTCGATTTCCACAAGTCAACTAGATCAAATTTGGTGCAAAGAGCTGCCCTCCTGCGGTCGAGACAAGCCTCCAGTGCCTAACGATGGATCTATCGCACACTTGACCTGAAATTTCAAATCAGAGATTTTCTCATCCATTTGCTGGCGCTTCCGCAATCGATTTTTCTGTCTCCATTCCTTCTTCCGCTTCACCTCAATCTCGTAAATCTTTTTGTAGACTTCTTTGCTGACACTTTTTTTAACTTTTGATAAGAAAACTCCACCGAGCGTTCGCTTCAAAGGTTTGCCCGTCTGAACATGCTGCGGATCCGTTGTCGATACTTCCATTGAGTCTGGTTGCTCGCACGCGTGATCGTTTTTCGTCTCGATCAGCAGATCCCAGGCTTTCTTCTTTCCTAAAGCGTTCACAACCCGGAAAATAAGCCCACGCTTTGGTTCGTCGAGCTGAAAAGAGATTTTATCCGCAACCTGCCGCTGATTCCAGTCACGAGAAAAGTTACTTTCATGGTTTATTACCTCATTTGATCTACCAGCTATGGAAAACGTCCCATTCTCTCGTGAGGAAGGCGTAGCGTCGCCAGCGCTAATGATACTTTCTTGGCACATCACTTGGAGCAAAATGACAGGGACCTGTAACAATGCATAACTTGTATATATTTATTTACTGATCGTTATGCATTTTCTCCGGCGATGAACTGAATGTATGATGCACGTTATCGCAATGGAGACTCTCTTGATTGGACTCTGCTTTTATCAATTTTGAAGGATCATCGCATTGGAAAGAACATATTGTTTGCAAGCGCTCTTCAGATTGGTCGAATGGAATTGCTTGATCCGATTTCTCCTGCGTCTCTATAGTCGGCATAATCAAATCAATCCAGTCCAAACAATCCAATGTGAACTCCGATCCATTCAGACCTTCATGATGGGCTCCTTCACCACGATTTTTGATGTTTCCACAACCGGAGTGATAGGCACCCTGTAGCATCAAATCAACATCTGTTGGCGATGGGTATGACGTTGTAAAAGCTGGCGGACACGAGCCGTACACCGAGCCTTCAGAGATGGGAATAGCAATTCCAAGCTTATCAGCTTTCCCTGCAGTTTCGGGTACTTCAAAAAAGCTCTCAGAGAACGAGCGGGCGAGCGTGCATGATCGACGAATCAAAGCTGCGGTCATTCCAGATCTCGACATTCGCCTCTTGATCGATCCATGTTTTCCATCAATTGGAACTGATTTTTTCCTCGAGATTTTCAATGCTGCTTTCACATCATCCCGTATGAAATACTCATTGGAAAAGGTGCAAATGACTGCTTTGGATTTCGTCCATTTCTTAAAATTGAAATAATTCAACTGGCGCTGAAAACTTGTGTACTTTCGATGTTTAAAGTATTTGGGCAACACAAATTCCATCATTTTATCCATATCACGGATTTCGAACGCTTTTCCGTTATCCGTCCAGCAGAGAATACTAGGGCTTTCCACATCCAGCATTCTGCGTAGGTTCCTCAAGAATGGTGCGATGTCACGTGGCTTGTCATCTTGCTTTTTTCTTAATCCATTCCTAGGTGAAAGCCCCAAGACAGGCACAGGCTGCGTCGTGGTACTGAAGGAATGAATCAAAAGTGAGGGAGATGGTTCTGTCAAAGCATTTCCGGTCCTGGAATCCACGGGAATCAAGCTCATTATGATCGGGGTCTTTAGGTATTTCGGTGAAAAACAACCCGTTTGCTCGACAAGGGAAAAATTTGAATACAAAATCAAATCTCAGTACATGTTAACTTTTTGATGCTCTTCTGTCCATTGATACTTTTGTTCAGAGGGGTGTGTGTGGAGGTGGGGGTGGCACATGGTCAAAAGGAGAGGAGAGATATTGAGATGCGCTTTATAAAGATGCGCAGAAATTCGTGTATATAAAAGACAATCGAAAGAAAAAAAGAGGAAATCAGATGAGGCTGTGCAAAAGTATTTATTGTAATCGTCCAGCAGCTGCCACATGGATCGTATTTATTCACTGCATCTAATGCGTTCATGTAGCTGACGGCTCCCTATGTTCAGCCATACGAGAAGCTGGCTCATGCTGGCCAAAGGAATGCCACAATGTGTCAACAGAGATACACCAGCGAGCAGTTGGGCATTTCCATAGAATCTTTAAATAAAGTGAGGTAGCACATGTTTCCTCCATTGTTAATACAATCGAAGAAACTGTCTTCTAGATGGATGGGGATTACAAGAAAGGGCGAATGGAACAAAATGGGCCCGTAGCACTACTTTCCCAGACAGCTCTTTATGCATCATTATTGACACACAAGACGTGACAGGATAGCATACATAGAGTAAACATGATAGATCACTTGTAGAGTGTCGCATGATATTCAAGGTGGTAGCTTGTTGCGTGGAAATTCAGCAGCATTTTAAATTTCTAGCATTTGACCCCACATGGAACGGTCCGAATCTTTCTGCCGAAACGCTCGGACAGTTTCGAGTGGCAGTTGAGTAAATGGATTCTTTTTTCTAATTTTTCGATGAAATTGCTCGAGGCGATCAGGTGGTATTTAGTCGCACGCGATCATAACCATTGATCTATCCCGAATGCAATCGGAAGAAATTTTAAGTCTCACTTCTCGCCCGCTTTGCATTCCCAAGATACCCGGTCACCTATAAATGGGCAAGTATAGACCCCTCTTCTTCTTTACGATCTACGTGTGCACGCCAAATCGGAATACTGTCACTGGGTGGAATGTGCTGATGGATCTTTGCAAGCCTGGGTCCCAGGTCTTTTTTGGAAAGTTTCAGTCAGTGTAAAGAACGCGAACTACGTGTATCCGTGCACAGCCTGAAGATGTTGCCTCCTCTCGAGGTATCTACCTATTATAGGTAAGGTGCTGTTCTCATTGTGGGTCATACGTACCAAAAACGCACTCCGACGGTAGTGATTGAATACCGGATGTGGTAGCGCAAGAAATATACGCACCTGATACATCATTATGCCCGGAGAACAAGCTTGCGTTCGAGCTTTGTGTATAAAGCAATCAAATACCGACGTTGTCTCAAATCGAAAAGTCTCCCTGAACGCCGGGACACGAGATGGTATTGGGAATTATAGTACAAGAGCGTCGAAATCTACCATAAGAGCGTTTAAATCCTTGCATTCAAACCACTGGTGGTTGGTAGTCTGGAACTCCTCGAGAAAATGATGGATGCTGAGATTAAGAAGGTGTCAGAAATGTATAAGTGACTGTGGAGGCGATGCGTACCGTTGTGATGACATAAAAATTGAAATAGGCATTCGCGAATCCCAGAAGCGATACCAGTACACCATACACGCCAACCATTCCAAAAGGGAATATGGAGATCCTGTACAACTATAAATCAGTTTTGTTTTCGGAACGGATTCAGAAGAAGTTGCGTACATGCAAAGGAACAAACATCGGCCGTATGAGTTGTACATAAACCCAAATTGCCGCCGTATCGCTTCGTCTATTACTTCTGTTCGTAATTCATAAGCAGCCAGCAGTAAAGCGAAGGATCTACACACAACGCAATATAGTATCTCTGATGTGCTTTTCGTTCAGCTCGATTCGTACATGGTGTAAATCACTGATAACGCTGACGACATGCCAGTAAAGATGTTTTCCGTACTTGTGACTTGGACGATGCAGAGTACTAGCATAAAGATAGCGACGGCTATATTGAAAATGTGCATGACGGATAGCACGCCCGAGACCGTTGAGCCCAAAATTCTAGATAACAGAGTCAGTATTCGAGAGTTTTGTATTGCACCAGCTAACCCACGCTTTCTTCGTCTTCATTCTAAGCTCTTCCCATACTTCAGCAAACGTAATCGGATCTGTTGGGACTGATTTAGCGGCGTTGGAGCTCTTCTCTTTCTCAGTTGGATTAAGACTATCCGGATTTAACGGCGGGAGCTTGGATGGTTCATTGGCACCAGGTACATCCTCCATTTTGGCGACGGATGAGATGCTGACAACGTCGAAGTTTGCATGGGCTTCACCTCGGGCGATTGTTCTAGGTGAGGCCGAACGCTTCATTTTCTCTTTGCGCAAGTATGAAATGTACTGACTCTACCGTTAGTGGATTATTGTCCAGTAAGAATTGTCTGATGTGTGCATCTTATGCAAGCAGGAAGAATTCATTACACCATGAGCCGCTTTTGGACTATTAGGCAATGCGATATAATGCTCGATGTGGCTGATAGGAGCAATGAACAGCGCATGCGTCAAGTCGAGGATTCGTCAGCTGTATTGTTCTTGCACTAACTACACAGCACGAGAATGAATGGACAAGCAGGTGCAGTTTTTTGTTCCGGTTCTTTTTGGCAATGTAGAGTACTGGCATACTGGCTTGGATAGTATATGTAGGGCGAATAGCTTTCTAGATCGTCGATTATTAGAGGTGTGCACTTATCAAAAAATGCCGGGACTATCGAACGGAGCTGCCGGGTACACGTTGCAATGTTTGTAGCGCATTTACAACAAACTAGAGCCTGCATGTAGTCTTTGAAGACAGAGCGATGTGCACAATCCAATGCTTTTCGATCATTGCAATTAATAGGCAAAATGTTGGAAATGATATAGTGCCGGGTGTGGACTATTCATAAATACGAGATCGCTATTAGCTTAAGGTAGCTCAAGTTAGACCTCTCACGAATCCAGGTTGCTCAAAGCTTCGATGTAACCTTTAACAAGTAGCTATGATACTGTAACAAATAGAGTGCAACGGATGATGATAGAGAATTGCGACATGAAACTAGCAAGTAGCAACCGAAACAAGGGTGACGTAGCCTGATAATTAAAGCTGGATGGTCAAGTAACTCAAAATAAGACAACTTACTTTTTTTACATATTACCATCAACAGCTCAACTGATTTCATATGAATTACAGTTAACACTGGATATACTAGTTTAATATGCTGAATTTGATCGTTTGTACAAATCGTTTCTATACTAAATAGAGTCAGTAGAAAGTCAATAAATTCTCTCTTAGCTTCTTCGCAATGTCGATCGATAATAACGTCCCACTTATTCGAATTTGTAATCAACTTTCGATCATTCTATAAATACAATGAAGGTAAGTTGAGCCCTTGAGGCCAGACATCGTGTCCTTATGCTATACCCATCCATGCTGGCGTGCCACACATATTACATCGCCATCATGTCCTGTTCAAGATCAATTGCAACGATGGGATGCTCATAGTCTTTGGAATCTTACATTGGACACAGTGGCTGTAGAAAGGTAGGGACATGTAGCTGTGTTCTCCTGGTCAACGTTTTCTCAATTTTGCGATAAAGAAGTCCCACTTGTAGCAGTATATTCAATGCCCATGTGCATCGTTTAGTACCAACATCAACAACGTTTGGGATCTGCTTTAAGTACGCTTTTGGCTTCAGCTATACCACCCATGAGTTCATTTTCGATATTCCACATGATTTCTACAACCGGTCTTCTTCGATTGAGTGCTGCGATTTTGCCTGTTGCGGCGTGAGTACGGAAAAAGCTAGATTTTCGTAAATTCGAGGGTTTAGGAGGTAATTGCTGAACTCAATAAAGTTTTATGGCTGCGAAATGAAGATAAAGCGAAATGTATGGCCGTTTTCGAAATTGGTTTTCCCTCCAAGACTGCGATTTTATACTATCAGATTGAGCAGATGAGATTTGGTTTGCACCCGAGCATTTTCAGTAAGGTATTTTTTGCAAAGACCACAGATGAACGGAGTTGTATCGAAAAAAATCTACTGGCGATGGATGAGGAAAATAATCCAATAACTAGTGTAGAGCTATCCAAAAAAGTTCAAGAAAAGTATACAGAATTGTACAACGCCCTGTATGCCATCGGTGGATCATTGGGAAAGGTGAAAAGCTTGAAAGCTTTGTGGGAGTTCAAGTTATTGATGTTGTTCTATTACCAGCAATTCACCAGAATGGTAAAATATGAGAAAAAGTGTGCAGAATTGGAAGAATCTCAAGCTAGCAGATGGCAGTACAATTTGAAAACAGATGTTAGTGCGCTCGCGGATGATGCGAAATACTACTTTTGGAAACACAAGTTTTTAGACAGGGTGGAGAGCGAAGTCGACGTTAATGATCAAAAAGCAACCGTTCGCTTCCAGCTTGATCGAGACCCGCTAGTAAAGTTGCCTGATTTGCTCCAAGTCTTCAACAAGAGCGGAGTGCTCGCCTCCGTTGTGATAGGGGCAGAGAGATTTCCATCGTCCCAGCTGTATCCCGACATAAAACACTGATTTATCCTATTATGCCCTTGAATACTTCGTACATGGCCCAGATTTTGTCGATAAGACTAAAATAAAATTGGTGTACGGCTCAAAAGCAAGAGTGGTAACACCATCTACGTTCACATCGGACCCGGCTGCTTTCACCGCACTCGTCTCATCAGGCACCAATAAAGTTACACACAAGCAATTGGAGGCATTGCGGAAAAAGAAACCATGTATTACCTTCTCCAGCTCAGTAGTAGATGGTGATATGAAGGGTATTGTAATTTCAGTGAGGCCAAACTCTGCCGAGGAGAGTAAATCTCAAGTGAGTAATTTTGAGCTGGTTGTTGACGAGAAAAGTGTTTGGTATGCAAAAGATAAGGAGTCGAAATCAATCAGCGCTCAGCTCGGTTGACATCTCGTACAAGTGCGTGGAATATCAACGACCTTAGTTCCTGAGAAAGAGTGAGGGTGCAGCAAGATAGCACGATTGGGGGAGGATCAAAAGGACTGCTCGATTTTTGCTTTCTTTAAACCAATTCCGAATATATTTGACATTACTCATATTGTACCTGTAATACTCGGCGGGCATAATCGCTTCTTCATACGACACGTTGTGCGGTATCCCAATTTCATTATTCTCTTAGATCAAAATGCATCTACGGATGGTATCGTGTCAATGGACATACTGTACCCGAGAAATCATGGTCCTACGCAAGGTCAAATAGCAATTGATTCTAGACCAACGATCGGTTCGATCAAAGTCTTTGGCTTCCAACATCCGCTTCACTGTAATTGCCCCTTTTCATAAAAAATTTCAGCTCGTCCCATGACGAGTGGTTCGGACGTCGAAGATATCGCATCAGTCCAGGTCGTATCATTGTGTAATCCGAATGGTTGATTGAAGCTTTCCTCAAATTCAGCTCAAAAGGTAGAGAAAATTGTAATTGTTTACACAGTCACAATAGAATGAATTCTGATTCGAGGAAAGGATCGAATAGTCCTGCTTAGAAAGTCCACGCAAATGAAAAGGATCAAGGCATAGGTGGAAACTAATGGAGATCATTTAATCAATAGTATCTCGTAGAACCTGAAAGCAGCTCTGATAAGTTTGAAATCGCTATATTACTCATGCGTTTCCTAGTTTATCACAGCTGTGGCTTTACACGAACGACAAAGGATCAGTTTTTTCCAACACTTTAACTTTGATTAAATCTAGATCGAGTCAATTTTTTTATTTCATCGCATTTGGCTGAATGGGCAATCAAATGTTCCTGATTCTTGCGTTTTGGGAGCCAAACTAACGTGATTTTTGATCATCTTGCAGCAAGATTCATTCAACCTTCTTTGCTCACTAAAAAGGTTGCTGGCTCTAGATAGAGATTCAGTATGAGCGACAAAACAAGTGAGATATTGCTAGCGCTCCAATACGGCAAAAGTGATGCTTCCAGGTACGCTTTGCAACGTTTGATGGCACATTCGCAACAGACAAGAACATTTAGGTAATGCCCCAAGAAACACTGCTTTGTGCAAGCTAATTACTCGGTCCTGAGATTTATGATTGACGAAGAATAGACCAGAGTAGAGTGATCGGATGATGGGAGAGTGGATTGTTCAAACGATCAAATGAATCAAGCCCGACCTGCACTCGAACTCTCAAGATGTCGAAGAATATCCTAGCCTGATGTACATGCGGTTTGATGATCACGGAAATTCTCGCCGTACAAAATGGCACGCATGAGCAGAGGGGGAAAAAAGAAGCTTCGTCACCTCTTTCATCGGCACAAGGTGACTTTGTTAATCAAGAGCGTTGCCATTAGCACGGAGTGTAATAATAGATATCCATGAAGTCTCTCAGTAGTGACGAATTAGGTTCATTGAAATCATGTATCCAATCGTATGTTTCATATTGACTTCACAAGGGACAAAACCCAGCATCGTATTTCTTGATTTGTTTCGTCAACTATTCCTTTGACCCCTTAATAAGCGGACCATTTATCGTCTAATTCGACAAACAGGCAGTTAGATTGCCAAGTCTGTATTGTTAATGTCAATATTGAATGAATCCACGTAATGGTAACATCCGTAGGCCATTCGTGAGGAAGATGAGCTTTTTGACTGCGTTATGTCTGATGTAGTGTTGGAACCTTTCCTGTGAATAATGCTGACTGGGAATTTTGAAAAATGGAGGGAGAAAAAGGTAATAGTGCTAGTGCTTTACAGTCCTTGCAAGGAACATGAAGCTTGCAATCAGCCATTCGACGGAAGGAAGTCTACTCGGGACTTGGAGCGCCATTCATCCAGTGAGGACATCTTAATCAAACTCGACTGCTTGGGAAGACAACTCAGCGGAAAAGCAGTCAACTATTACGAGGAAGTGGATGACTCAGTGTGTTGGCGTGGATCAGGTTATGGATGGAATACATGGAGTTTTTCGGCCCAACATTCCCACGACGCAAGCGACGAAGTTCTGTATGGGTAACAAACCGGAAGCTCATGTAGTGAGCAATTTTTGCTCTTATTAGCGGTCAGCGAAGCAGTAGAAGGAGCGCATTATATGTTCTTGGAAATCGTCATCAAATATGCGCATCCTGAATTCAAACAAGCACTGATAGCGACGTCGATACAAATCGATCCGACTCAAGAAGACAGGTGGAGGAGCTTTGTAATTTTGTGCAACTTATGGACTCCAATTCCACAATACAAGCTCCGAAAGAATTGAAGAGTTAAACTCGTGATCGAGTCGGTGCTGTGAGAGGATTGAACCATCCAAATCCGAAGAGGACAGCAAAGTGCTACAACAGCGGGAAAATTGGACACTTCAAACGAATTTGTGGAAAAACGGCGCAAAGAACAGTGAGGTGACATTCTCCTAGGAGTTGGAAACCGCGTGTCCGAGCCTCAGAGCTCGAATAATCATGAATATTAGACAGCGGTTCTAACAGGTATCTCGTAGCGTATTTGAAGGTAACTGAAGAACGGGAGAAGCGCAACGATTCATGTGTCCTGTGGATTAGAAATGAAAGTGTAGT